>RJWM01005461.1:66066-92042 GCA_004363535.1 Dasyprocta punctata | reverse complement strand
TTTATTTATTTATTTATTTATTTAATTTTTTGCTGCACCGGGGATCAAACTCACAGCCTCACGCCTGCCAGACAGGCGCTTAAGCCACTGAGCCAAACTCCCAGCCTTAGTATTTTGAGTCAGGGTCGTACTATGTAGCTCAGGCCGGCCTTGCACTCGAGTTGTATCCCAAGTCGGCCTCGAACTCACAACGTTCCACCTACCTCAGACTCCTGAGTGCTGGAATTAAAGGCGTGCGCCACCACACCCGGCTCCCACTGCAAGTTTTGATGCTAGTGCTTTGATTTTATTAAAAAGTGTCACCACAACCTTCTGGTAAGAAAACTCAGTTCTGGGCTAGGGATGTAGCTCGTAGGTAAGGTCCTGGGTTCAGTCCCTACTGCCAAAAAAAGAAATCCGTCTAAAATGGTTCTTTAGTGGTTTACTGACTGCAAATGTCAAAGAGTTACAGTCAAGTGTCACAGAGAAGCTGCAGGCAAACTTAAGTTTGAAATCCCTCAACAGTGGTATTTATATCTTCTTGACTGCCATGTGGCTGTCAGGTCTTCTAAGATGTCCTCAACTGTAAGAACTATCCTGACTTCAGAGTTGTTAAATTGTTAGAATTTGGACTGAGAAGCCAGATGTGGTAGCATACAGTTGTAATCCTAGCTGCTCAAGAGGATGGGGTGAAAGGATATCCAGTTTGAGTGGTTTGGGCAATTTGTTTCAAAATAATGAGTGATGAGCACTCGGGAGGCTGAGGTAGGTGGAGCGTTGTGAGTTCGAGGCGGGCCTGGGCTACAACGCGAGTGCAAGGCCGGCCTGAGCTGCATAGTGCGACCCTGCTTCAAAAAACCAGGACCGGGAGTTTGGCTCAGCAGCTTGAGCGCCTGCCTGGTAGGTGCGAGGCTGTGAGTTCAATTCCCGGTGCCGCCAAAAAAAAAAAAAAGTGACGAGTTAATAAGTTCAACCCCCCAACCCCAAAGAATTGGGTTCAGGAATGTTGATTAGAGATAGGAGAAGCAGCAGTAAATAATAATTGATCAAGGAATATTAAAAGATAATGAAATGTATTGTGGTTCATGAGAAATTAAAAACTTAAAGTGGTGAATATTTCATAAATTATGCCAATTCCCTTTTTCATGGGTTATATTTTTATAATTAGATTTAATCTCAGCAAACTGATATAGTGAAATTGAAAATGGGCGCACTACAGTGCTACAGCACCTAACACATCTGAGCCTAGTACCTCTAGTAGTAAAGTTTATTTTAATGAGTTTATTTTTAGAAATGCAATCCTATAATTGCTAAAGTAACTAATCAGTGGTTTCTTTTTTTGTTTGTATGTTAAAGAGGGAATAAAAAAAATGTAACGATATTTGTGACCATGCCAAATCTGGAGAAAGATCTTTAAATTTCATGCCAGTATCCGTGACAGAAGACCTTAAAAAGGAAAATCTTGATAAGGGAGAGTGACTCAAACAGTATAGCAAAAATACTTGGTGAAATTTGAAGAGAGCAATGCTATGAGATAAATGTGAACTTGAGGCTTGGTTCCTGACAGGTCTCTTGTTTTACCATGCAAATTTTAAATAGTTTGGATTTGAGATTGGGATCATTAAAAAGCTAATGATTCCAAAAGTATAATTCCTGACCTCCATTTAGAACGATTATATTATTGGTATTTATGTATTTATTTATTTATGGCTAGCTGATATTTTGCTGTAATTTATTATTTGATTAGTAAATTTTTATCACTAATTTTGAAGTGTAAGAGTTAAAATTTAGATGTGTCTGTACTCCCTGTGAATGCTGGGACTGGAGAATCACTTAAGAAATTCCAGACCAGCCTACACAAAATACTGAGTCTGTTTCAAAACAAAACAAAAAACAAAAAAACCCTTAAAGCTTTGGGCTGTAAATCTTGCAATCTTGGATTTTGCTTCTAGGTTTCCAGTCAGAACTTCACTTTGTGAATAAGTAGTTTAGTTTTTGATTACTGATTATGTTGATAGTAGTGTGCTGAGTATTAAGGTTTTTAAGTTTCTGTTTCTTTTAAGTGGAGTATAAACGTAGTGTTGTAACAGAATAATAAGATATTGGCAGTTTTTATAACAATTTAAATTAATAAACTTTTTCAGTCACATTTTTCTAGAGAGAATGATAATGTTTTTAATGGGTTTAGTGGGAATGGTTTCAAAAGGATTCATGCCTTTGATATACTGATTAGTATTTTAAACATTTAAATTTTAATCAGAGTTCATGCTTTGCGCATACTGGCTTTTCTAGTTGTGAACTGCCTGTAGGTGCTTTGTTTGGAATTATGAAAGCTTACCTCACTTACCTTACTGAGTGTTCCTACCGTATTTGATCTTACCATGTTTCATATTGATGAACACCAGGAAAAAAACTTTTAAACTAGTAGTTATAACCTCCTGTGCAGTGAAATTTTGCTTGACTTTTTGTTTCTGCTTGATTTAAAGGATTTTTTCCCCTCTAGTGACTAAGCCTATCAGGTTGAAAACCTTTTCCAAAAGTACGCGTGCGCGCACACACACGCGCGCACACACACACGCACACACATCAACAAGTTATGCAGATACCTGATTTTTTTTTTTAGAAGCCATTTAAACTTCTACCTCAAAATTGCCAAGTGTCTTAAATAGATTTTTTTTTTTTTTTTTTTTGGTGGTACCAGGGATTGAACTCAACCTTGCACCTGCTAGGCAGATGCTTAAGCCACTGAGTTTAAGCCACTGAGCCAAACTACCGGCCCTAGTTTTTTGAGGCAGGGTTGCACTGTGTAGTTGAGGCCGGCCTTGCTCACCTTGTAGCCCAAGCTGGCCTCGAACTCACAACGCCCCTCCTACCTCACCCTCCCGAGTGAGTGCTGGGATTAAAGGCGTGCATGACCATGGCTTGTTTTACATAAATGTTTAAAAAATAAGATTGAGATTTGTATGGTGGCGAGGATCTGTAAGACAAAACTTGAGAAGAGTGAAATATTTTAAAAGTTACATATTAAAATTATATTTTCTCCAAATTACCTTGACATCCCTTGTTACTTTATTAGTGTGTTCTTTCCTGAGAATATTGTCAAATTGAGTATCTAGGTGTTTGTCCCTCCCCCCATTTTATTATCTTTGTTAAATTTTATTTATTGTGTACTGAGGATAGAACCCAGGGCTTCTGTACTGGGATAGAGCCCCCTGCCTTTTGTTTTTTTGTTTTTTGTTTTTTTGTTTTTTTTTTTGCTGCGGCACCCAGGATTGAACTCACAATCTCGTGCCTGCCAGACAGGCGCTTAAGCCACTGGGCCAAACTCCTGGCCCTAGTTTTTTGAGGCAGGGTCGCACTATGTACCTCAGGCCGGCCTTGCGATAGCGTTGTAGCCCAAGCCGACCTCAAACTCACAACGCTCCTCCTACCTCAGCCTCCCGAGTGCTGGGATTAAAGGTGTGCGCCACCACGCCCAGCTGAGCCCCCTGCCTTTTACAAATTTTTCGACAGTGCCTTGCTAAATTGGCCAGGCTGGGCTCAAACTGTTGTTTGTCTTGCCTGAGGCTTTCAGAGTGTACTACCACACCTGACTCCCTCCATTCTTTGTTAAAAGTTTGTATGGAGTATTATTTATCATAGCTCATCTTTTGGTATATAAGTTTATAAAACTGTGGCTTTTGAATTTTGGTTTTTGGCTTAGAGTCTTTTTTACTCATATTTTCTCCCAGAATTTTTGATTTAAAAATGTCAAATGTTTAATTTTTATTTTTCCCAATTACGTATTAGTCAAATATCCCAGAATCACTTAAAAGTAATCTATTTCTTTCGTTTATAAAACGCTAAATCACTTTGACATATTGTTGGTATCTGTGTTCTTTTCCCTTAAAATGTCTTTTCTCACCATTATCTTTATTTCCGTTTTAAAGTAACTACAATGTGGTAGGTACAGTATGGTCTTGTTATCTGCCACTTTAGCCTAAAAGTTTTTGTTTTTCTTTGTGATAATAGGGATTGAACCCAGGGACATCCCCAGCCTTTTTTTATTTTTGGAGATATGGTCTCACTAACTTCCCCAGGCCGGGCTTCAATTTGCTATCATCCTGCCCCAGGGGGTATTACAGGAATGTGCCACCATCCCCAGGTAAAAGTCGTGTGTCCCCCCCCCCCCCAATCAAACTCACAGCCTCACACCTGCCAGACAGGTGCTTAAGCCACTGAGCCAAACTCCCAGCCCTGGCTTTTTGAGGCAGGGTTGCACTATGTAGCTCAGGCCTGCCTTGTGCTCGCATTGTAGCCCAAGCGGGCCTCAAACTCACAACGCTCCTACCTCAGCCTCCCGAGTGCTGGGATTAAAGGCATGTGCCACCACGCCCGGCAGAAGTTTCTCTCGAGTGCTTGTTTTCAGTTTTATTGCTTGAGATAGATTTTATTGTGTTTTTGTTAATATTATTTTTACCCTCAGTAGTGTATGTATACTCCCTTAGTATTTTAGTGACATTTCATTAAATGATTAACTTTAGGGGGTATGTAGGATTTTTTTTTTTTTTGTTATTATTACTATTGTTTTGGTCTTTTTGAGACCGTTTACTATGCAGTTCAGGCTGGCTTGAGCACACTTTGTAGCCCAGGCTGGTCTTGAACTTGCAATAATCCTTCTGCCTCAGCCTCCCGAGTGCTGGGATTACAAGCATGTGCCACTATGCCCAACTCATTACATTTTTATTTATTAGGGTTTGAAAAACTCCTGTACATAGTTCTGCACATTTTTGTTGAACTTTTTTTTTAGTTGCTGTTGTGAGAATATGTTTTTGTCCATTTTATTTTAGAATTCCTTTTTTATTGCATACAGGAAGTGAATTGATAGTTAATTTGCCACCTTACTGAACCGCTAAGAATTTTTTTCTCTTAATTTCTATTTTATGGTAGATGCATTTGAAAATCAATTTTTAAAAAAGTGTTTCCATCACTCAGGGATTCCTGCCATTTCCTCCATTTTTTTCACCCCCAGTTCTCCCCTCCTCCCATGCTGCCAACAGTATTACATTTACTGTGTGCTATTTCTTTGTGTTTGAACCCAGGGAGCACTAAGCCTGATCCCCAGACCTTTTTTGTTCTGAGTTGCTCCCTTTAAGTTGCCTGGACTGCCCTCAAATTTGTGATTTTCCTCCACCAACCTTTAGAGGAGCTGGAATCATCAATCCCCAACCTTTCTGACATCAGGATCTGTTTTCATAGACAATTTTTCTGCAAATGTGTGTGTTAGGATTAGATTTTTACAAGGAGGATGCAATGTAGATCCTGGGTGTGTGTAATTACTGTGAGAATCTAATGCCTCCACTGTTCTAACAAATAGTGTTAAGCTCATAATGTGATGAGAGCATTGGGGAGTAGAACTATGAATACAGATGAAGCTCTGCTTCCTTGAGATTTACTTACCGCCTGCCATGTGCCCAGGTTCTTTACAGTTCGCAGACTGGTACTGGCTTGTTTTTCTTTTTCTTTTAAAGAAAATGAAACAGAATAAAGCAAATCAGAATAGAACAATGCAAGCAAAACAGGACTTCAGACAAGACAACAGGAAATCAACAATGGCTACCATAATGTCTTTGATTTTCTTTTCTTTTCTTTTCTTTTCTTTTCTTTTCTTTTCTTTTCTTTTCTTTCTTTCTCTGTCTGTCTGTCTGTCTGTCTGTCTTTCTTTCTGCACCGGGGATTGAACTCATAGCCTTGCGCCTGTCAGACAGGCGCTTAGGCTGCTAAGCCAAACTCCTGGCACTCGTTTTTCGAGGCAGGGTGGCACTATGTAGCACAGGCCGGCCTTGCACTCCTGTTGTAGCCCAAGTGGTCCTCGAACTCACAGTGCTCCTCCTGCCTCAGCCTCCCGAGTGCTGGGATTAGTGCTGGGATTAAAGGGGTGTGCCACCACGCCCAACTCATTAATGTCTTTGATTTTCTTCAAAAATAGTTGTCCATACCATCACACACAATAAAATGAGACAAAAGAAAACAACAAAGCCAATTGAAACAAAAGAATGAATGCATTACAGGAAGCTGGGTGTGGTGGTACAGACCTTTAATCCCAGCGCTCGGGAGGTTGAGGCAGGAGGATCATTGTGAGTTTGAGACCATCCTGGGCTACAAAGTTAGTTCAAGGCCAGCCTGAACTGCGTAGTGAGACTCTGCCTCAAAAAATAGGGCCGAGGAGTTAGCTCAGTGGCATAAGCACCTGCCCGGTAGGCACAAAATTGTGAGTTTGATCCCCAGCACACCCCGTCCCCCCAGTTACAGGACTTCAAAACAAGATAACAGGAAATTAACAATGGCGGCTACCATAATGTCTCTTATTTTCCTCAAAATAGCTGTCCATACCTTCACACATAATCTTGGAAAGCTTGCTTTCTGTGGGCAGCCAGCCCGGGCAGGGAAACATAGCCAGGTGCACCCTGGGCACCCACAGAATGCCATTGGAGACCCTTGCTTCCTTTGGACAGCCAGCCCCCACTGAGAGAATCAGAGAAACACACCCCTGTGTGCTTGCCACCATCGCAGGAGTCCCAGTGTAGATACCAGCCTGAGAGAAGCAGCAGCCCCACTACTGTACACCCCTTGACTTCAGTGTAGCTGCTCAAGTCTGGAGAAGCCAACCCCATGCCCTGCTACCTCTCTAGAAACTTGGGTTCAGAGAAACCCCAGGTGCCTGTCCCATTCTCCTACACCACGGAGGGGCAGCCAAAGCCAACCCCATGCCCTGCTACCTCTCTAGAAACTTGGGTTCAGAGAAACCCCAGGTGCCTGTCCCATTCTCCTACACCACGGAGGGGCAGCCAACACGGAAAGTGCCTGGGAACCCACAACTGGCTTGTTGGGAGGAACCCAGGAGAATGTCAAGACGAAGGAGCAAAAGGCAATCTCAGGCCTCCAGCCCACACAGACAAGTCTGGGACATATAGTCATGGAAGAAAGTGGATGTTCACATACCTGAAATCTTCAAGAGGGTGGCAGCTAAAGTAAATAGACAACTTCATGAGACTGTAAAAGTATTCAGGTCAGAAATAATGTCTCAGGTAAAAGAAGAAATCACAAACATCATGAAAGAATTGCTGAGCATATCTAAAGAAGACATAGATGAAAAAGAGGAACACTGGTACTTTCCTGTGGTTTGGGGACTCCCGGCTGGGATTATGGGCGTGCTCTACTATACCTTGCTAGGAGTACTATAGGGATATAGTACTATATGATGCCTTGTTTGCTATTTTGTCAGACATTTAGGAATACCCTTTTAAGATAATGATCACACTTCAAATGTGTTATACTATACTGTCTTGATTTTTGATTCTTTTACACTTGAATTTCAAATGTAAACAAGTACTGTGCTGTGTGAATGGACTTTTTTATTTTTATTTTTTTTTAAGTATTGGGAGTTGAACGACCTCATGCTGGAAAGGCAGGTGTGTGGCCCTGAGGGTCTCCCCTCCCTCCGTGTAAACAGTCATTTAATGTTGTCTTAGAACCTTTTTGAGTTTGTGTACATATGGGAACAAGAAAAAGGTTTTATTTTGAAAAGTAAAATCTAAAGATGCTGTGATCAAACTGGCTATGATTTCTTATACATGCATACCATTTCACATAAAGTGTTTCATGACTTCCTTTGGTATATCTGAATTGTCAGCATCACTACTGGTGCTTTTGGTGCCATGCGGTAAAATTAAGGTATACATAAAGACAATCACCATGATGTTGTTATAGTTGATCTGACAAGACAGTTACCAAGTCACTAGGAGGGTAGGTAACATGTATTTGGCATGTATACACTGCGTGAAGGAATTTTAATGTCCTGCATCATGAGAGTTGTCATCATGCTTAGAAGGTTACACAATTCAACATTTAAGAATCGCTTATTTCTGGAATTTTCCATTTCTTTCCCCCCAAAAAAACCAAAAAAGTGTTTACACAATTTCCACCATAAACTTCAATACCAATACTTTGTTGAGGTGTACATTTTACTCAAACTATATATAAGAAAATACACAGCTCTAGTCATCTAACTGCTAATACTTTTTTATTGAGATATACTAAAGACTTTGTACTTATCTTTAAAATGTATTTGGACTGTAAATAGCAATTTCTAATGTTCTCGCCCAAATCTAATCCCTGAATCCTAGGGATAAGATACTACTAATAGCCAGATCCCTTTAAAATTCAGTCCAATTGATGCTCGACAGGCAATACTTTTAAGCTATCAGAATGATGGAGAGTTCCTATCTGCTCAAGAGATCCAAAATGGCAGGGCTAGATCTTCGCTGAAATCTTCGGTCAGGATTAAATTTAAAATAACCACATTTATCTGCATATGGTATGGAAAGCTTTATGCCATTAAGTGTCCACAACTTATAGCCTCCTTATGGTAGTCCCAATGTATGTTCCTATGACACACTCCTCTGGCCCAAAACCCACACAACTGTCCTTCTTTATCCTCAGTTTTGTTTTCTGTAGTTCCAGTTACCTGAGGTGTGAAAAAGGAGGTTCAGAGAGTTAAACTTATAAGATTATATATCTCTCAAATGGTGGATGAGAATCAAACACTGATCTACATAATTCTAAACTTTGGATTCTTTTAGTATAGCATATTGTCTCTATATCATATTTTAGTTATATGTAACATTTAACTTACTGTTGATAAGCTTTTAATGTTTTGTTTCTTGCAGGGATTTATCAAAGATGTTCATGAAGACTCCCTCACAGTTGTTTTTGAAAATAAGTAAGTTATTTTTATTGACAGATCTTAATTTTAAAGGTTGCTTAGTGCTGTGGTGCATACCTGTAGTCTCAGCACTTAGGCTCACACAGGAGGGTCACTGAGATCAAGGCCAGCCTGGGCTACATAGAGTTCAAGATCAATCTGATCTGCTTAACAAGGCCCTTTCTCAAAAAAAAAAAAAAAAAGATTGCTGGTGCTAAAATGTTGATGTTGTTATTCTTGCTAGTGGGAAAATGCTTGTGCTTTTGAGAGTGCTTTGGGTATTTGATCATCTTATGAGTTCATACAAATCCAGTTTTGATGGCTCTGTTAGTTTTTTTTCTCCTCAATTTACTTATCACTCTTTGAAAAAAGGTATATGGATGTTTTTAAGAAGTATTTTTGTTTTGTTGCAGAAATAGATGGCACAAATGACATCCTTTTTTTTTGGGTACTGGGGATTGAACAACAAATGACATTTTAATATTCTAAATTTTATTTTTCATTCATACATATTTAAATATGCTGGATTGTTTGTTTGTTTATTTATTTATCTTTTTGGAGATAGGGTCTCACTATGAAGTTCAGACTGGCCTGGGTTCACTATGTAGCCCAGACTGGCCTTGAACTTGCAGCTTCCTGAATATGCTTAATTTTTTAAAGCCCAGAATGTTGAAATGAGACTAAAGTTATTAGGTGATCTTCTTGTTGCCTGATACTAATTAATTGAGAGCTAGTGTCAGAATTCTGTATAAGGGCTAAGTAATCTCAGTCAGTTCACTAGGGTTGAGAAAGGAGGATTGTAAAAGAGCACAGACTAATTGAAGGTTAAAGAACTGTTCAACTTCCACATTTGAACTGCTTCTGGAACTGCCTGAAAGGTCTTTGCCCAACAGCTGCTTCAGTGTAGAAACAAATGTTGAGATGATTTCTGTCTTTGAGCAGCTGCCATTTAGATAATAATGGTGAGAAGAAGCTGCCCAAAATCATTTTGTCACTTGCTGTTTTACCCAGTATTGGCAGATAGAAACTTTAGGAACATTTTATATGTTAGTATACCTCTCAGTTCAAATGGCTAACGAGAACTTAAGTGTAAATTGATAAAATTTAGTTTAAGCTTATAAAGTGAAATAACTCATATAAACAACAGATAAACAGTTTAATATATTAATATTTACTACAAAGATTAAAGAAATTAAGCTTTTCTTAAGTTCTAATTATAATGTATGTATTTGTTGTAGAACAGTTAGAGTAAGCTTTGGTTATTCAGCTATTTAAGGAATTACTTTTTCCTTTTGTTTGTTTTGCCCTTAGTGTTTGGGATTAAACCCAGGGCCTTGTATGCTAAGTCTGTGCTGCACCGATGTGTTTTTTTTTTTTTTTCTTTGAATGTGCATACTAAAAAAATCATGCAGTTTTATTGTTTTGAAATCTGTGAAATTGTGTTTCTTTACAATTCATGTAGTTGTGTTTGAGATAAATTGATCCCACCACTTTTTTTGGCATCTATGTAAATGTTACTTTATTTTGAACCTAAGTTATTACTGTGAACTTAGCTTATTCCATTAATAGAATGATGTATGTACTATTCTTAGGATGATAACTTGGAATGTAATAACAGTGTTGTTTATATAAACATTATTAAGAATTATACAGAATCTGTTCCACTTCAGTTTATTATTCAGGAAATTATAGTATTAACACCAAATGATTAATTTAAAAAATATACAATACTAAGCATAGGACATATATATAGTTTCCATTTAAGGGACTGTTAGAACAGTATGTTTTTAAATTGTTAATTGCTTTTCTGATCTTTCAGTTGGCAACCAGAACGCCAGGTCCCATTTAATGAAGTTAGATTACCACCACCACCTGATATTAAAAAAGAAATTAGTGAAGGAGATGAAGTAGAGGTATGTGCTAAGTTTCTTTTCTCATGGTACCTGTTTAAAATAAAAATTTGTGGTGCAGGGTACTGGAGATTGATCCTAGGGTCTTGATACTTTAGTCCTTTTTTTATTTTGAGATGGACTCACTGAGTCTAAGCTGCCCAGGGTGGACCCTGAATTTGGAATCCCTCCTATCTCAGCCTTCCAGAAAACTGGGGTTAGAAGGGTAAGACACCATACCTGGTTTGTTTTAAATAAATTTTCTTCTAGAAAATCTGTTCAGCTAGTGGAGAATAAAATTTCTGTCTCTATTCATGATGGCTATATAATGTAGAATTGCTTGAGATTTGGAGTCAGAACTGAATTCTTAGCTTGTATGTTCTGCTTTGTGAGTTTGTTAATGTCTTTTTCACTAAAGTGAAAATTGAACATTACGGACAATAGTGCATTTGGACTGATTTTATTTTATTTAGTTTTTTATTTTATTTTATTATTTTTTTTTTGTGGCACCGGGGATTGGACTCACAATTTCGTGCCTGCCGGACAGGCGCATTGCTTCGAAAAACCAGGGCTGGGGAGTTTGGCTCCGCGGCTTAACCGCCTGCCCTGGCAAGTGCAAGGTTGTGAGTTCAATCCCCATTGCCGCAAAAAAAAAAAAAAAACAAAAAAACCTGACACTCAATACGGTGCTAGTCACTTTTTCATTTTTACAAGTTATGACTAGTGAGTTGGTTCAGTATCTTTTAAAGTGTTGATAGTTATCTTTTATTGTAGAGATTAATAATCTGATTCAAGCCGGGCGTGGTGGCGCACGCCTTTAATCCCAGCACTCGGGAGGCTGAGGTAGGTGGAGCATTGTGAGTTCGAGCCCGGCTTGGGCTACAATGTGAGCACAAGGCTGGCACTGAGCTACATAGTGTGACCCTGCCTCAAAAAACCAGGGCTGGGAGTTTGGCTCAACAGCTTAAGCACCTGACTGGCAGGTGCAAAGTTGTGAGTTCGATCCCAGCTACCACCAAAAAAAAAAAAAAAAAAAATCTGATTCATATATAATATGAAATATAATTGGCAAACTGCCTGGTGAAATATTGTAGAAATGTCTGGGAAAATTTTAAAAATACAGAAAAGCAAAAAACAAAACAAAACAAAAAAGCACTATTCACCCACACCCTCACAAGGAATTCCTATTGTACTGCTTCTCTTTATCTTGCTTTTTTTCACACTTACTAGGTCTTGGGTGTATGCCTTTAGTGATAACTGTTCATTAATATGCCTGTTGTTACATAAGAAGAAAGTTGAAAATAACTCTTTGGTACTGGGGATCAAGCTCACAACCTTGCACCTGCCAGGCAGGCACTTAGGCCACTGAGCTAAATCCCCAGCCCAATAGTGTGTATAGTTTCATTTTAAGAAATTGGTACCATTCTTCTAGATGCTCAAACATGCCATATAATTTTCACAGAAAGTTGGCTTGATGGAAGAGATTTTTAAAAGTCTTTATGTGTACCTAGTTTATATAGGACCAGGTAGGGGAACTACTGGGATAGGCGAAGCTCTTAACTGATGAAGTAAGTGCCAATATACATTATTTTTTTTCTCTTGCCGTGCTGACAATCGAAGCCGAGGGCCTTACATTTGCTGGACAAGTGCTCTGACTTAGTGCTTTTACAGTGTGTCCTCTGTTTTGTTCACTGCTCACTGTGTCTACTTTTTGGTGCCAGTACCATGGTGGTCTTGTTACTGTGGCTTTGTAGTAGAATCTCTCTCCCTTTTTTTTTTAACTACTTTTTAAAATCAGTGCTTGAAGTATATAATGATTATATTTATTACAATTATTCATATGTGATGGAGTACTATGCCATGAAGAAGGATATACTTGAGGCATTCATAGATAAATGGGCTAGACATTTCTAGACAGTTTTCTCTGCTAGTTTCATTTATGTGTGTGTGTTTTGTTTTGTTTTGTTTTGTTTGTCTTTTTGGTACCAGGGATTGCAGGCACAACCTCTTGCCTGCCAGGCAGTCACTTACACCACTGAGCTAAATCCCCGGCCCTATTTTTTGAGACAGGGTCTCACTATGCAGTTCAGGCTGGCCTTGAACTCACTTTGTATGTAGCCCAGGCTGGTCTCGAACTTAGAGCCACCCTCCTGCCTCAGCCTCCCGAGTGCTGAGATTAAAGACATGCGCCACCACGCCCAGCTATGTGTGTATGTATTTTAAAGGCAAGGTCTCTTTGTGTAGCACAGGATGGCCTTGAACTTGCCTATGTACCCCAATTTGGCCTCAAACTCAAATTGATCCTCCTGCCTTAGCCTCCTATGTGCTGGGATTACAGGCATGTTAACCTTGCCTGGTCTCATTTTTCTTTAGTACGGTTTTGGGTCTCTTTAATTATTATACTAGGAAACCAAATAATTTCATTATTTTCTTCTGTGAGGATAACAAAAAGACCTTGATTTATTTTCAAAATTCATTTATTTTATCAATGTTGCCTTTTGGAATTGTAGACCCAGTAAGAGTCATGTCAGGCAAAGAATGTGTTGGGTCCATAAATGTTCTGGAATTAGAAATGCGTGGAGGCCAATTTTGGTAATAGTGCTTTTTATACTTTGTGTTGTCCTTGCTCAGACACTTTATTATGAGTCTCCTATTTATAGAAAAACTGCCCACTGATAGACTGAGTATGTTATGGTGTTCTTTTCCTAGTCCTTGAGCAGGAAGGTTCAGCATTGTTCCCGTACCATCTGTGTGGCCTGCCTCCCAATTTATGAACTAAAGAGTGTTGTGATTGTTTTATTTTACTTAGTGCTTTATGATTTAGCCCTGGTAAGTTTTTCTCTGTAGAGTTTGGTAAATCATTATCAGAATAGAAAATCACTTTATGTTTGACAATCTAAGGAAAAAGTTTAAGGTTAACACACATGGGTTTATTTGTGTGTGTGCATGTGTGTTGTTTTTGTTATTATTACCTGAATGACCTTTAGAAATTCTGGTTGTCAATACTGTAGTTTTTGAATCAGGCGATTTTTTTTTTTTTTTTTCCCGGCACCGGGGATCGAACTCACAGCCTCACACCTGCCAGACAGGTGCTTAAGCCACTGAGCCAAACTCCCAGCCCTAGTTTTTTGAGGGTCGCACTATGTAGCTCAGGCTGGCCTTGCGCTTGCGTTGTAGCCCAAGTGGGCCTCGAACTCACAACGCTCCACCTACCTCAGCCTCCTGAGTGCTGGGATTAAAGGCGTGCGCCACGAGGCCTGGCTTCTGAATCAGGCGATTTTTTGACTGAACACTATCCTGGCCTCTGCCCCCACTGCTTTTTTGGTGGTCTTGGGAATTGAACCCAGAACATCTGAGCATCCCCTATCGTTTTTAATTTTCTTAAATTTTGAGACAGGATCTTACTCTGTTGCCCAGACTAGAATCAAACTTGTGATTTTCCTGCCTTTCAGCCTTCCACAGTGCTGGGATTATAGTTTTTCCTCCTTTATTCAGAGTAATAAAGGTTAGTAAGAAATGCAGAACTACATAAAGCAAAAAGTGAATCTTCTCCACTCATCCCAGATTAAATGTCATGTACTATAGTGTGTGTTCAGTGCTTTTCTTTGCATTTGTAAAGAACGCGTATAAGCTGGGTGTGGTGGCCCATACCTGTAATCCCAGCACTTGGAGGCTGAGGCAGGAGGATCATTGTGAGTTAAAGAAACCAGCGTGGGCTACAAAGTGAGCTCAAGGCCCCCCTGAACTGCATAGTGAGACCCCGTCTAAAAAAAAAAAAAAAAAAAGGAATGTGTATATGTATTAAGTTGCAATTGGAAATCCATATATATATGTATATGATTTTTGTTTTCATTTAATTGGGATGTCAAAGATAATTTTCAGATGTGCTCAGACTGTTTACTTCATACTAACTACTCCATAAAATTCCTTGATTTGAGCCGGGTGTGGTGGCGCGTGCCTTTAATCCCAGCACTGAAGAGGCTGAGGTAGGTGAAGCATTGTGATTTCAAGGCCCACTGTTTAATCCCAGCACTCAAGAGGGTGAGGTAGGTGGAACATTGTGATTTCAAGGCCCACTGTTTAATCCCAGCACTCAAGAGGCTGAGGTAGGTGGAGCATTGTGAGTTCAAGGCCCACCGGGGCTACAACATGAGCAAGGCCAGCCTGAACTACATAGTGCGACCCTGCCTCGGAAAAAATAGGGCTGGGAGTTTGGCTCAGTGGCTTAAGCGCCTGATTGGCAGGCATGAGGTTGTGAGTTCAATCCCCAGTGCCACCAAAAAAAAAAAAAAAAAAAAAAATCCTTTATTTGGATGTATTGTAAATTGAAGGACATTAGCAGATGGGCATTGTTTTACCTGTCATCTGAACGGTCGGAGACTAAGGTAAGAGCATACAAAGAGTGAGCCCAACTTGGGCTACTTAGATTGTGTCTCAAAATTTTTTTTTTTTTTGGCGGCACCAGGGATTGAACTTACAACCTCGCGCCTGCCAGGGCAGGCGCTTAAGGCACTGAGCCAAACTCCCGGCCCTGGTTTTTTTGAGGCAGGGTCGCACTATGTAGCTCAAGCCGGCCTTGCGCTCGCGTTGTAGCCCAAGCCGGCCTCGAACTCACAATGCTCCTCCTACCTCAGCTTCCCGAGTGCTGGGATTAAAGGCGTGCGCCACCACGCCCGGCTAAAAGATTTTTTTTTTTTTTTTGTGGCACCAGAGATTGAACTCACAACCTCGCGCCTACCAGCGCAGGCATTTAAGCCACTGAGCCAAACTCCCAGCCCTCAAAATTATTAATAATAAAAGGATATGAGTAGCTTAGTAAGAAGGCCTTGGGTATCCCCCACCTCATCCTGTATTTTATTTATTTATTTATTTATTTATTTTTTTGCTGCACAGGGATTGAACTCCCAACCTCATGCCTGTCAGACAGGTGCTTAAACCACTGAGCCAAATTCCTGGCACTGGGTTTTTGAGGCAGGGTTGCACTGTGTAGCCCAAGCCGGCCTCGAACTCACAACGCTTCTCCTACCTCAGCCTCCTGAGTGCTGGGGTTAAAGGAGTGTGCCACCACGCCCGGCTCTCACCCCATATTGAAAAAGAAGTTAGTGGATTTTTTTGCTGTTACAACAGAACCATCATAGTTAATGTTTTCATGTTAAATTTTCCAGTGGTATAGATTGTTAAGACCTTCAGTTGCTCAGTCAAAGTACGTGTGTATTTTAAGATTTTGGTAGTAAGCCGGGCATGGTGGCGCTTGCCTTTAATCCCAGCACTTCAGTGGCTGAGGTAGGCAGAGTGTTGTGAGTTCGAGGCCGGCTTGGGCTACAACGTGAGCACAAGGATGGCCTGAGCTACACAGTGCGACCCTGCCTCAAAAAACTAGGGCTGGGAGTTTGGCTCAGCAGCCTAAGTGCCTGTCTGGCAGGCACGAGGCTGTGAGTTCAATCCTTGGTGCCACCAAAAAAAAAAAAAAAAAAAAAAAAAGGTGTTGGTAGTAGGCTGCGGATATAACTCGTTTCTAGTATGCTTGCCTAGCATGCATGAGGCCCTGTGTTTGATGTCTGATACCTCTAAGACACTCACAAAATTTGATAGTACTAAAATATACCATCTTATCTTCCTTTTTTTTTTCTTTGTGTTTTTTTGAGTACTGGGAATCGAACTCACAATCTGGTGCCTGCCAGTCAGGCACTTATGCCACTCAGCTAAATCCCTGGTCCACCTTGTCTTTCAAAAATGTTTTTTGACCTGGGCGTGGTGGCACATGCATGTAATCCCAGCACATGGGAGGCTGAAGCAGGTAGATCACTGAGTTTAAGGCCAGCCTAGGCTGCAAAGTGAGTTCCAGATCAATTTGAACTGCATTGTGAAACCTTGTCTCAAAAAGACCCAAATAAAGGTACAAAAATGCTGCTTGAAATAATTATGTCATAATTTTACTGGCACACAAAAATACCTGTTCTGTGTAAATGGACTCATGCAGTTATTACCAGCCTGTGAATTATTTTAGATTTTTATTTTTATTAGTATGTGTTTGTAGTGCATAATGGTTACATTCATTGTGGGGAGTTGGTACGTACTTCTATATAACACGTCTCCGTCCCTCCCCTCTCCAACTCTTGCAGTTCATAAAGTTTTGTAAATCTAGTAGGTTAAAGTGTATGTTTACTGAATTGTTTGATCAGTAATGACATGAAGTGCCTTTTAAGTTTGTCTCTTGTTTTGCAACTGTGTTACCTTGGTTAAAGGATGGGGAGAAGACTTTGGGAAAAAGTTAACCTTGCTCCAAAAATCCTTTCACTTGAAGATGGAAAAGTGACTGATTTGACCGTTTGTGTTACATTTAAAACAAAAATGGTCTGGAGCAGCTTTCCATTGAGCTCATTAGGTATTGTTTTAGAGTTGAAGCACATGAAATTTCTATTTTTGTAAGTCAGGAGTGGTTGAATATTGACAATTTCATACAAGTTATCCTCAGATTTTATTATTAAAAATGTACTGGCCACTTGAATATTAGATTTGCCTTTCTAGCCAGTTTGAGAGATATAAATGAACGTAAAGCACATAAATTAATGTTTCAGTCTAGTAGTGGCATCAAGAAGTTGTTTTTGTTTTGTTTTGTTTTGTTTTTGTTTTTGTTTTGTAGTACCAGGGCTCAAACTCACAACTTCATGCTTGCCTGGCAGGCGCTTAAGCCACTGAGCCAAACTCCTGGCCCTATTTTTTTTGAGACAGGGTTGCACTGTGTAGTTCAGGCCGGCCTTGCTCATATTGTAGCCCAAGCCAGCCTCAGACCCACAATGCTCCTCCAACCTCAGCCTGCCAAGTTCTGGGATTAAAAGTGTGCACCACCATGCTCGGCTCTCAAGAAGGTTTTGTATGATTTATAGTAGAAAGTTGATTTTGAAAAGGTCTAGATGGGTTTAGTGGCACATTTATACCCCAGCTAATTGGGAGGCTGAAGTAGGAAAATCACAATTTCAAGGCCATCCTGGTCAACTTAGTGAGACCCCGTCTCTAAATAAAAACAGGTCTGGTGATGGATATAGCACAGTGGTAGAGCATCCCTGGCTTTAGTATTCTGGGCCATCTCAAAGGCTGTAATTTTGCATGCTACCAAGTGATTTTTCACCTCCTTTTTCCTTTTGCTGTAGAAGTCTGTCTTGTTTAGCAGTAACATACTATACACAGATACATATTACATTGTAAGCCTAACATCTTGTGTAATTTATGGTTTGTAATTTTTATTTTGGAACCAGTCTGTCTGTAGTCAGGCTGACCTGGAACTCGTGTGTTGTCTAGGTTTACCTTAAATTTGTGATCCTCCCATCTTAGTCTCCAGAGTGTTGCGAATACAGGTGTATGCCATCATGCCAGGCTGATAAATACTTTTATAAAGTTTCCTAAGTTGTTTTCTTTGCATATACGAAACTTCAGAAAATTGTTTCCTTGTAAAAATTCTTAATAAGATACTGGCAAATAGACTGCAGCAAATCATCAAAAAGATTGTACACCATGATCAAGTGGGATTCATCCCAGGAATGCAGGGGATGGTTCAACATACATAAATCCATAAATGTAATACATCATATTAACAGAGCCAAGGATAAAAGTCATATGATTGTTTCAATAGATGCAGAAAAAGCTTTTGATAAAGTCCAGCATCCATTCATGATAAAAACTCTACAGAAAATTGGAATGGGTGGTCTTTATCTCACTCTGATAAAAGTTATGACAAACCGATAGCTAACATCATACTAAATGGACAAAACAAAAACTGAAAGCTTTCACTCTAAAATCAGGAACAAGACAAGGACGTCCACTCTCCACTGTCATTCAACACAGTTCTGGAAACTTTAGCCACAGCAGTTAGACAAGAGAAAGAAATAAGAGGAATAAAGATAGGAAAGGAAGAAGTTAAACTAGCATTATTTGCAGATTGCATGATATTCTACCTAGAAGATCCCAAAAACTCCACCAAGAGACTTCTAGATTCAGTAAGTAGATTTAGCAATGTAACTAGTTACGAAGTCAGTACTCAAAAATCAGTAGCATTTTTGTACATGAATAACAAGCTCACTGAGAGAGAAATTAGGGAAACAATACCTTTTACAGCAGCATCCAAAAAAATGGAATATTTAGGAATCAATCTAACGAAAGATGTAAAAGACCTCTATACTGGAAACTATGGTACTCTGAAAAAAGAGATTGAAGAGGATATTAGAAGATGGAGAGATATCCCATGCTCTTGGGTAGGAAGACTCAATATAGTGAAAATGGCCATACTTCCAAAACTGTGATACAGAGTCAGTGCAATCCCAATCAAAATACCAATAACATACCTTACAGAATTAGAGAAAACAATCCTAAAATTTGGAACAAGAAGAGACCTAGAATAGCAAGGGTGATCCTGGGCAACAAAGACAAGACAGGGCATCACAATTCCTGACCTGAAATTATACTGTAAAGCTAGTGTGATAAAAGTGATGTGGTACTGGCAAAAAAACAGAACCGAGGATCAATGGAATAGACTAGAGGATCCAGAAATAACTCCAGATACACTAAGCTATCTTATTTTTGACAAAGGTGCTAAACACATTCACTGGAAGAAAGATAGCCTTTTTAATAAATGGTGTTGGAAAAACTGGCTTCCCACATGCCAGAGATTAAGATTAGGCCCATATCTTTCACCATTTACTAAATTAAAATCTAAATGGATTAAAGATCTCAACATTAAAACAGAAACATTAAATCTGCTGGAAGATAGAGTAGGTAAAACTCTTGAAGACATTGGTGTAGGCAAAGACTATGAATAGAAGCCAGACTGCACAGGAATTATTGCAAAGAATCAAATAATGGGACCTCATCCTACTGAAAAGCTTTTGCATAGCAAGAGAAACCACCAACAGTGTGAAGAGACTACCCACAATGTGGGAGAAATTGTTTGCCATCTGTTCCTCAGATAAAGGATTAATGTCGAAAACCTATAAAGAACTTAAAAAAACCAGTCCTCCAAAATTTAAAGACCCAATCCAAAAATGGGCATCTGAGATGAACACACACTTCTTAAATGAAGAAGTACAAACAGTAAATAAATACGTAAAAAAATAAAAAAATGTTCAACAGCAATGGCCATTTGAGAGATGCAAATGAAAGTAACACTCAGATTCTACCTCACACCAGAAAGAATGGCTAGTTTTATGAGTCAACCAATAACGAGTGCTGGAGGGGCTGTGGGCAAAAAGGAACCCTTCTCCACTGTTGATGGCAATGCAGGCTGGTGCAACCACTGGAAGTCAGTGTGCAGATTCCTCAGAAAGCTAAGATTGGAGGTCCCACTTGACCCAACTATTCCTCTGCTGGGTATCTTCGTGAAAGAACTAAAAACATCTCACCACAGTGATACATGTTCATCTATGTTCATAGCTGCCCAGTTCATAATAGCTAGATTGTGGAAACAACCTAAATGCCCCTTGACTAAGAAATGGATAAAAAAGATGTGGTATTTCTACATAATGAAATACTACTAGCTATAAAGAACAATAAACATTTTCACTCTTAAGTGGATGAGTACTGTAAATATACTTCTCAGTGAACTAAAGTAAGTCACATATGTGACTATCGCATTGTTGCATTGGTGTGATGAACTGAAACAAAATCTACATATAAAAAATTAATTGCAACAGAAAAAGAATTTTGAGTGAAATGTAGTTTTCTCAGGGTCATCTTCAGATTTTATTTTTAATGCGAAATGTTCATTTGAAAACAATAGAGTAATCATGACAAAAAAGATAGTCATATAGCAGGTCTCTTGATACATTGAGGTAAAAGTTTTGTGTCAATAATTTGTTGGATAATGTTTCATGTCTGATGTTTCATGTCTATTTTTTATCTTAAATAATTTCTTGGGAATATGCAATGTGCTGATGATTGTTAACTGTCTTATTGGCTGGTGTGAAATTGTTATGTTTTGATTTCTTATTTTCCTTCTGTTTAATACAAAAAAAATTGTTTCCAAATTGCAATGAAAGGTTTAGTATCAGTAGTTGAGTTCAGCCGATTATTGAGGTTTTGAGACCTATATAATAATCTCAACTACTTAGGAGGTTGAGGTTGGAGGATTTTAAGTTAGAGGACAGCTTGAGCATCGTAGTCAGATGTCAAAAGGGATTGGAATGTAGTTTAATGGTGAAGTGTTTGCCTAGCACACACGAGTGCCTTGGTTATTCAGTCCTCAGGACACCCCACCATTGAAATAATTGGTAAATTACTGTTTTTTTATTTTTTAAATTTTTGGTACCAGGGATCTAACTCACGACCTCACACTTGCCAGGCAGGCGCTTACACTGCTGAGCTAAATTCCCAGCCCTTAAATTACTGATTTGTGATATGCCTTTTCATTTCCAGATTTGTGGCAGATTGTCAGGCACTATGGTTGTAAATCTGTGTGTTTCCATTAAAACTTTGGAAATGGTATCATGTTGAGAACAGTTGGATAAAGAAAGAAAAAATAATTTAAGATAGGATATTACCTTTCTTGAACTTTAAAAACCATTACTGTTTTTTGAGCCAGGTGTGGTGGCGCACAGCTTTAATCCCAGCACTCTGGAAGGCTGAGGTAGGTGGAGCGTTGTGAGTTCGAGGCCGGCTTGGGCTACAACGCGAGCACAAGGCCGACCTGAGCTACATAGTGCAACCCTGCCTCAAAAAACTAGGGCTGGGAGTTTGGCTCAGTGGCTTAAGCGCCTGTCTGGCAGGCGCGAGGTTGTGAGTTCGATCCCAGGTGCTGCAAAATCAATCAGTCTTTTTTAAACAAAAGAGATGTATATTTATGTGCGGTATATCTCTGAAAGGTAGAAAGTTTAATTTCTGTAGCCTATCCAAAATTTTTTGCTATCTCTACTTAGGCTCAGTGTTTTTTATAATACCAAGTCCATTGTTAGTCTTACTGTTTAGGAGATGTTCACAAGAGAGTTGGACATGTTCTTGATTAGTTTCTCTTTAGTGGGAAGAGCTAGTTTCTGGAATTTAATAAAGTTAGGATGAAACTCACTTGTTAAAGCATCAGGCATAATGAGATAATACTATTGTGTAGGTAACCACATTTGTGAATTCCATATGTTAAACTAGCTTTTTCTAATGTGCATTTTCTAGTTCTTATCTGGTAAGTGTGAGATGGTGAGTGCGATCATTGGTACAAAAAAGAAAAGTGGAGTCCTGGTAAATTACTGTATTACAAAATAAAAAGCCAGACAGGAACAGTAGTCAGTGAAAGTATCTCATGTTGGAAAATTATTAAGTAGTCAGTTTAATAATGGTATTTTTTCTTTAGAAAACTGGGCATAGTGGACCTGGGGATATAGCCCAGAGGCACAAGCACCTGCCTGGCAAGTGCGAAGTTGTGAGTTCGACTTCTGGTACCAAAAAAACCAACAAAAAACCCCTCCAAACCTCCCCAAAATAACTAGCCATAGTTATTGAAAACTAGTAAAACTGTGTATAGTGTTCGTATTTATTTGGTTATTACTTGAAAGGCACAGTTGAGCATTACAAACAAATGAAAAATTACCTTTAGGATGCAGATTAGAATTCTGTTTTCATCTTTTGGTTGTGTGCTTCAGTTTAGAGACCATTTTTATTAACAGTTTGACTTGAGATCATTTGGTGGAAAGAATCTTGAAATTGACTATTGGAATTTGGTTCTTCGTATTATAACCTCCACCATGAAACATGGTAGCACAGTACTTAATCTGAATGCTACTGTGTTTTTGGGATTCCCACTATCATTCTTTAGTCTGTCCTGCATTTTGAACTCTTTGGATTTGAAGAGACTTCATGCTTAAAAATTAGGGAAATCAGGATCGCTGCTTTTATGGTTTAGTTTGGAAAGTTAAGTGAAATGTGAAAATTTTCTTCTCCAGTGACATAAACGAATTCCATATTCAGCATTTTAGACATAGTATGCAGGGTGCAGTTTTTAATTCTGGGTTGTTAAGGTGATTTTTAAAAATTGTGTGATATATATTCTACATTTGAAAAATTTGACTCAGCCTCATTCATAGTGTTTTTTTGTTTTGTTTTTGTTTTGAGACAGGGTCTCACTATGTAGTACAGGCTGGCCTTAAATTCACTATGTAGCCCAGTCTGGCCGCAGACTCCAGTGATCCTCCTACCTCAGCCTCCCAAGTGCTGAGATTACAGGTGTGCACTACCATGCCCAGTTGTTCATTCATAGTGTTTTGATTTAGGTTCAGGAATTTAGATTCAGTTCCTTACTTAGACTGGTTTCATCTTCAGCAGTGAAGTGGGTTTTTTAAATTTTTAAATTTTTAAAAAATTTTTTGTGGCACTGGTGGCTGAACTCACAACCTCATGCCTGCCAGGCAGGCACTTAAGCCACTGAGCCAAATTCCCAGCCTCGGTTTTTTGAGACAGGGTCCCACTATGTAGCTCAGGCCAGCCTTGTGCTCACATTGTAGCCCAAGCCGGCCTTGAACTCACAATGCTCCTCCTACCTAAGCCTCCCAAGTGGCTGGGATTAAAGGCATGCACCACCATATCCGGCTTCAGCAGTGAAGTTATTAATGCAGTTTACAGAAAACAGGTATCAAGCATAAAATTGAATCCAGGGTTTTTGATTTTACTTTATTTTATGATTGTGCTGGAGATTTAACACAGGTTTGAACTTGCTCTGCAAGTGTCTTCCCACTGAGCCTTCCAACCCTGGGTATCTTACTCTTCAGTATTTTATTGAGAAATAAAGCTTTTAGGCAGTTGAGAATAATGTATTTTCTTTTTCGTAAACAAGCTACATAGAAATAAAGATTCCTGGAAGGCTATTTTTTGATAAAATAGAATGAAAGGTTTAGGTAGTTTTAAAGTTTGTCTTTTGAGCAAATCAGTCAGTTTGCCCACCTACTGAAAGGGCAGTGATGTTCAACTTTCAACAATTTTAACAAGATTTTAGCTGCAACAAGTTTAACTTTTTATTCTGTATTTTCTTGATGTTGATAATACATAAACCTTAAATAAGTACAGTTCCCTAAATATAACCACTCAGCAGCTGTCATACATGATCATAGGATGTACACTTCTTATTAAATATTGATTATCACGTTTAAGTGCATGTCTGAAAAGTCTGTTATTCTGGTTCATATTACAAGTAGTTTGTCAGAATACATTACTTGGAAAAATATTTTGGAACCCTGGATGGGCTCTAATTTTATTGAAAAGCATAGCCAACTTTGTTATACTTGTGGTTTTTTCATTATGTATTTTTGTATATAACCAGTTGGATTGACTAATCCATTGGAGATTTTTGTCTCTGTGTCTTTCTGTCTCTATTTTTCTTTCTTTTTCCACTTTTTTGAGAGAGAGTCTTGCTATTTTGCCATCCTGGCCTTGAACTCACAGTGATCCTCCTGCCTCAACCTCCTGAGTGTGGGAATTACAGGTGTGTGCCACCATGCCTGGCTGTATTTCTTCATCGTACGTCTTTTTCTAGTCATTTTTATAGACTGCCTGTTGCAGTTTTCCACTTAAGAAGTAAACTTTGATGCTTAGATATGGTAAAAGATAAAAAATACAGTATTATGTCCTTTCAGGTTTTTCTGAAAGGATTTTACATGATGTTCCAATAGAGTGATGAAGTGAATGAGAGTATTATCTGTCTTTGCTCTTAGAAATATAGGATGTTGTCATCTGAAGACTTCAGAGTATGAAATACTGCTATGTAATTTCAGATTTGTCAGTCAGATCTAGAATGCTGCTCTCTCATCTCTGATTCCTCTAATAATTAGTGGTCTTTCACTACAATTTTTTTTTTTGTAATTTTAAGTGGAAAACGACAGAGTCCAAAATCTTTATTCTTCAGAAACAGCCAAAAGCATCCAACGAAGATAATGTATTCAGTATTTTATGTACTTTTTTAAAAGAAATGGGGTACTTCAGATTATGTAGTAAGAAATTTGTAGGATGATGTAGTAATGATTATTCATTTCATTGTGATACTTTTTCTAGGTGATGCCATCATTTTTCTTTTTTAATTTAGTCATTTGAAACAGTGAGATGTAGCTCAGAATAACTGATGGATGGTAATGAATTAGTAAATATTTCAAGATACAGGAGAAATAAGGTCACTGTATCTTAATTTATTATAGAATTAAAAGGAATGATTTTATTCTAAGTAAATTTTCTTTAGAAGATCTTTAAGAAGGAGTAAAAGGTAAAATACTGAACAGTTGGAACTGCTCATCAAAGAAAGTCAGATGTTAAAATTGAATCCACTATTGGTAGATTGGCCTTCATGTTTGAGTTTTTTTTTTTTTCCTTCATAACTTTTTTTTCCAAAATCATGTTACACAGTAAAGTTTATCCTTAGGTTTTGTCTAACTCTCTTTTACAAGTCCAGTATTCTCATCATTTCAAGATGCTTGCCTTTCAAATGATCTTTTTTGATAATTCTGATTTTTAAAAAAATTTTTTTTATTTAAGAGAAAATGGACACAGAAAAGAAAAACAAAAAAGCAAAAGAGACAAACAACAACAACAAATCCAATACAGTAGCATTATAGGTTTACAAAGTGAGATGATTGGAATTTGACAGTGGTTGTAATAATGCATATCGTTACCTTCGAAGAAGTTGTTTAGAGTAACAGATATAGACATGTAAAATTGATCTAATCCTATGAGTATTAACTGTTCTTTTTCAATAACTAATGCATTTAGTAGTATAATTTTAACTATCTTATGTATACCTATATACAAATTTGTGTCTTTTTCCTTTTCCCTTCTTTTCCTCCTTTCCCCTTGTAATACCTCTTGTTATCTTCAAAATAACTGCCCATACCGTTAGGCATAATATACTCAAACTAAATAGTACAGAATAAATCCAATTAAAAGCAAAACAATGAAAACAATACATAGTAAAACAACACTAATTACTGTAATGCCTCGTATTATCTTCTAAGCAGTTGCTTATATCATCAGTCATAATACAATCAAACAAACCACAATAGGATAAAATCCCTCAAAACAAAACAGTGAAAGCAATATAGGGTTTCAAAACAAGGTGATCATATATCAATAATGGCTACCACAATGTGTTTTGTTATCTTTGAAATAGCTGTCTATGCCATCAAATATAATAAAATTAGGCAAACAAATAGAATGTGATCAAACTTAAACAGCTCAATAAAAACAATACAGGACTCAAATCCCGATGACAGATTAACAGTGGCCACTGCCTTCCCTTTTTAGACACTTCCTCCCCTTTCATTTTTACAATATGTATTGTATATTTTGAATCTTAAGAACTCCTTTAGTTTTTTTTTGTTTTTGTTTTTGTTTTTGTTTTTGTTTTTTTTTTT
>RJWM01005461.1:53494-65966 GCA_004363535.1 Dasyprocta punctata | reverse complement strand
CTATGTAGTTAATGGTTCCCTGTCACATACAGCATTGTTCTGTCTCCTTTGACTTTCAGTCTAACCCTTTTGAGTGTAATGTATTTCTTGTATAAAGCATATTGGTGGATCCTGTCTCCTGATCCACTCTGCCTGTGTTGGTTTCCATTGGTGGATTGAGGCCATCTGCGTTAATGGTTAAGGCCAACATGCACTACCTCGTCTCCGCCATACCACTTTCCTGCATTTGGCTGTCCACTTTTCCTCTCTACTCAATTGTCTGCCCCGCTTGGCAATATCCCTCTGCCACTGTTTCTGGAGTTGTGGTCTTTTTTTAATCCCTCTCTAAAATGTCCTTCAGTATTCTTTGTAGGATTGGCTTGGAGGTCATAAATTCCTTCAGTTGTTCTTTGTTATGGAAGTATCTTGTTTCGTTGTTAATTTTGAAAGATAGTTTTGCAGGGTACATCAATCTGGGTTGGAAGTTGTTTTCTTTCAGGACTTGAAATACTTCTTTCCAAGCTCTTTTTTTTTTTTTTTTTTTTTTTTTCGTGGCACTGGGGATTGAACTCACGACCTCGCGCCTGCCAGACAGGTACTTAAGCTACTGAGCCAAACTCCAGGCCCTAGTTTTTTGAGGCAGGGTCGCACTATGTAGCTCAGTCGGCCTCGAGCTCAAAACACTCCTACCTCAGCCTCCCAAGTGCTGGGATTAAAGGCGTGCGCCACCATGCCTGGTTTCCAAGCTCCTTTTGACCTGATGGTTTGTGTTGAGAAGTCTGTTGAGATTCTGATGGGTTTTCCTTTGCAGGTGATCTGTTTCTTTTCTCTAACAGCTTTTAAAATTCTGTTTGTGTTGAATTTCTGGGATCTTGATTATTATATGTCTGGGTATAGATTTATTTTGGTTATGATTAGCTGGAGTTATATATGTTTCACTTATCTGAAAATCACTTCCTTATCCCATGCTTCTAAAATTATTTCTGTAAATAGGCTTTTAATTTGTTATGTACCGACCCCTGCTTTTTCACTCACACCTTTTATTCTTAAGTTATGTTTCTTTGGGTTGTCTTGCAGCCGTTATATTGTTACTTCCAGGTTCCTTGTTATTTTTAAGAGATCTTTCCTTTCTTGATCACAAGCTGCAAACCTGTCTTCAAGGTTTTAAAGGCTAACTTCAGTTTCTTTCAAGTGGTTTTGCCAGCTTTCAATGGAGTTTTTGACTTCCTGGTTATCTCTTTAAATCTGTTTCATGTATTCTATATCTTTTTTGTATTGTTCATCCAAGGTTTCCCTCATTTTCCTATGCTCCATTTTTTCATCTATGTCTTCTTTAGGGTTACCTAGCAGTTCTTTTATTATGTTTTTCATTTCTTCTTTTAGTTGAGTTAGTATTTCTGTTCTAATTTCTTTTATAGCCTCTTGAAGTTGTTTCTTTACTTCAGTTGCCATCACCTCAGAAACTTAAGTTGTGGGACCCCCGACCTCTTCTGCGTTTGCATCTCCTGGACTTGCTGTGTTTGGATTGGAGGCCAGAGACCGCCTTTTGCGTTTTTGTCTTGACCTATTCCTGGGTTCTTCTGGGCAAATGGGTACTGGGGACCCAGGCACTCCTTGCATTGGCTGCAATTTCTCTTGAAATGAGACTGGTTCTTCTAGCCAGTGCCTGATTATGGATATCTGATGATTGCCACTGGGGACGCTGTTACAGTGCTAACCACTGCCTTTCCCCAGCCCGCCTTGGCTCCCTGATGGCTGGTACAGTGCGTGCAGGGGCGGGGTTGTCACCCACGAACCTGGGCCGGTGGGCGGGTCACCTGCGGACTCTCTACCACCATCCCTGGAGCGCACGCGGAGCCACCGTCTCCAGACCGAGCCGGTCACCTGCAGGGACCTTCTGAGGTGGCCCCCAGAATGTGCCCCAGGGCAGGGCACAGTCGGAGCAACCTCCACGGGTCTGGGCCCAGCTAGGAGTCCCAAGCCCAACTCCAAGATGTCTCCCAGCAAATCTCTTTCTCTGGCGGGAGGGTGAAGACCTCTGTGCACTCGCCTTCAGCCAGTTCAGTTGTCCGGGTTTGCTCCCGCTGTCCACTGCCACTCTCCAATGCTGCCTGTCTGGGCAGAGGCCTTTGGGCTTGCGGCTGCGGCGGCACCTTGATCGTGTGTCCCCGGGTTTCAGCAGCTCCTCTCATGCAATGGGTCTGGCTCCAGGCAGAGGCGCCACTGGCTACCACCACCTTTAAGTATTTCTTTTTACTCTTTCTGTGGGCTTCAATTCTAGCTTTAGATTATTCCTGGGTCCAGAGGACCCACTTCCTTCCTTCTTGTCTTCCCCACGTTGCTATATTCCGGCATGTGGATGGTATCTCTCAGGGAGGCTATTTATTCTGCTGCTTACTGTTCCACCATCTTGTTGAGCCTCTCCAATTCTGATTTTTTAATATAGCATCTTGTATGTTAGCCAGACTAATGGTCTTGAATGATCCTCCTACCTCAGTCTCCTGAGTTTATAGAACAGATGTATACTGCTACACCTGGCTCTACATGATCTTGATAGCTTTAGCATTTCCAAAATTAGTTGTTTGTGTGTATTTTGCCACATAGTATTGACCTTTATGAATAGGTTTTCATGGTTCCCTGTGGATAGGCGTTTTAGTTTCTGTGTAGTTGCTTTGGTTATTTTTTCATTGCTGTAACAAAATATCCAACACTCAGAAGTTGAAGAGAGGAAAGGTTTATTTGGCTCATAGTTTGTAGAGTTTTCAGTTCATAGTTGACTGGCTGCAAGGCAGAGTGGCATGGCAGATGGGCATTGCAGAGGAGAAACAGCTCATGGCAGGCAGGCAGCAAAGCCGCAAAGTGGCCAGGAAGCAAGCAGCAAGCCTCCAGTAACAACAGCAGCCCTCTTTTCTGTCCCTTACATTTTATCCAACTACCCACCCTTAGGGTAGCACTCATAGCCTGGGAGGGATGTCCTAGCATTGCACCATGAATCAGTTCCAGCATAGCATCCTTAATCCTAGCATCACACACGCTAGATCTAGCCACCTCTGAAAAACTCCACCCATGTCCACATACAAGGATTTATGAGGACATCTAGATACAAACCATAACATTAATCAAGATTTTTGTAGGGGTCTTCTGTATATTTCGTTAGACAGAAAGTACCACTCCCATCTGTGTATTGAAAATGTTAAGCTGATGAGCCGATAAGCTGTGGTGTCTGCCAGTGATTCCAACTATTTGGGTGACTGAGGCAGGAAGATAAAAAATTTGAGGCCATTGAGGGCAGAGAGACTATCGTAATTAAAAACTTTTAAAAAAAATTTGGGATACAGCTCCGTCAGTAGTATAGAGCCTCTGGCTTTCATCCCTCAAAAACAAGCCATCAGGAATGATAACTGTGCTGGCTCCCAGAGAAAACTTTTTGGATCTCTTATGTTAATAAAACTGATTCTTAACATACATAAATAATCTAAGATGTGGGTTTTAATGGATAGAAGTTTTTATAAGATACTTGTGTGGAGTGTGGTGATAATGTGCATAGTCTCACCTACTTTGGAAGGTGAGGAAAGATGAGTTGATTTCAGGAGTTTGAGACCAATCTGGGCAACGGTTGTAAAACCCAGTTTCAAATTAACCAAAACTTGTGTGCAAGATTTTTGGGTATACTGTTTGATAGACATGTTTGTATCCTTTTTTGTTTTAAAGCTAATTGTAGTAAATTTGATTTAAGCTCTTTAGCATTGAATCTAAATGTCATATTCTCACAGTAATTTTAATATCCGGTCTGTTTTCTGAAAATGTACTGAGTGGTGGGGCATACCTGTAATCCTAGTTCCTAGGAGGATGAGGCAGGAGGATTGAAAATTGGAGGCCAGCCTGAGTACCTCAGACCCTGCCTCTAAATCAAAACGAAATAGCTATGAATGTAGCTCAGTAGTAGAGTGTTTGTCTCACTTGAGCAAGGCCTGAGGATCAGTACTAGCACTGAACAAAAAAATAGAACAAACAAACAAACTGGTTCCTACTTTTGATGGTGTTCACAGAAACTGAGGAACCTCAGTTACATATTATAAAAAAACAAAACAGAACAAGAACAAAACTGCCCGTAAGAACATTTTCTTGAAAATGGTATTTATTTGATAAGACTTTATTACTTATTGGGAATTAGATTTTCTCTGTGTGGGGGGAATAACTGGGACTTAAAGCCATACTTTATTTTTAATTGTAAGTCAAGGAGTCCCTAAATGTTGCCCACACTAGACTCCAGTTTTCCATCTTCCTGCCTTAGCGTCCCTGAGTGCTGAGAGTACAGACGTGTACCACTGTGCCCATCTGGAATTAGAATTTCAAGAAGCTGAGTTGCCCAAAAAGTGGTCAGCCACATTTTTAAGTTTGTACCATGTTCTTAAACTTCACTTATGAACACTAACTAATTCCTTTTTTCCCCCTCCCTGTCTCTCTCTTGGCCTCTTCTCCCTCCCTCTCTCTGCGGATTTAACCCAGGCCTTCGCAGATACATCCCCAGTCCTTTTTAATTTTTTATTTATACTTAATTATTTGTGGTACTGGGAATTGAACACAGGGCCTTTATACTGAACTACATCCCAGCCCTTTATTTTTTGATTTGAGACATTCTCACTGTGTTGTTAAAATTGCCCAAGCTGGGCTAAAACTTGAATTCTTTTTCCTCAATCTTCTAGAGTGTTGGGATTACAGGCATGAACCACCATGCATGACCCTTTATACACCAATTTTAATAATTTTTATTATTGAATTCAGTTATATTTTGGATCTATAACAAGTGATTGACTATTTTGAAATCTTTTGGGATGGATAAAGTCATCTCTCCCTTTTTTCAGGTATATTCAAGAGCAAATGACCAAGAGCCATGTGGATGGTGGTTGGCTAAAGTTCGGATGATGAAAGGAGAAGTAAGTGATTGCGACACTTGCTTTCTAAGGAAATGCAACTCTTGGTTCCAATAATGTTATTCCAACTCTCAGCTTTGTTTCAAAAAGCCTACCTTGGAAATAGTTGATCACACATTTCCAAAATTCATTAGACTATTATTTTACATTTGTGTTCTGCAATTACCAAAGCAGCTCTCTGGAGGTATACCTCAAAGCATGTAAAGACCACCAAGGTACATGCTTATAAGAGCTTACAGTTTATTTCTGGCAAATTTGATCACTGAGACTAAGCTCTCCTTAGTATTTGTGCCATAAGGGGAGGATGGATGTACCTGTTAAGCTTAGCAAAATAATTAGGACTTCATTTAAAGTTCATTACTTTTGTTCAGGTGGGATTTTTAAAGTATTTTGATGTCTTTTAGTTTTATGTCATTGAATATGCTGCTTGCGATGCCACTTACAATGAAATAGTCACATTTGAACGACTTCGGCCTGTCAATCAAAATAAAACTGTCAAAAAAAATACCTTCTTTAAATGCACAGTGGATGTTCCTGAGGATTTGAGAGAGGCGTGAGTAATTTTGTTTACTGTTGAATCACTTTACGAATTAGTATTTTTCAGTGCTACAAAACTGTTTTCCCTCCACCAATTAAAACCTCTAATAGAAAATATTTTTAATAAAGGTTTTAATGGAAGATGTCAAAATGAAATACTGATTTTGCATTAACTCCTAAATTTATTCTGTTATTGAGGTCTTACATTGGATTAATTTCTGTTTAGGTGTGCTAATGAAAATGCACATAAAGATTTTAAGAAAGCAGTAGGAGCATGCAGAATATTTTACCATCCAGAAACCACGCAGCTAATGATACTGGTAAGATAACACCGTAATTTAAGGTCGATAACTTAAGGCTTTTATGTACATTTTGTAATCAGTTCAAAAGATAAAAGCTTAAGATAAATTTTGTATGTAGTAAATTATTAATATAGTGTGGAAGGAAAATTTTTACAGCTATAAAATGTTACTTTTCATCATTTCCAGAGCAATGAGAAACATGAAGCATGTAACATGACATTTTTTTCTTTTGGTACTGGGGATTGAATTCACGACCTCATACTTGTCAGGCAGGTGCTTGTGCTGCTAAGCTATATCCCCAGCCCCTAAAATGACATTCTTAAATACTTAAATGTGTGAGGAACCTGAATTTCTCAGCACTAACTGTGATGAGGATGAGGAAATACAAATAATAGAGGAATTGAGAAAGTAAAATTATGTGTGAAGGAGGAATTGCTAGGTGAAGAGAAAAGTGCAATGATGAGACTCAAAGGAAGGCTTTGGGGGTCATGTTTGTGTTGTCTTAAAGTATGATTAAACCTTTTTTGTGATAAACTTGTTTGTTCATAGTCTGCTAGTGAAGCAACTGTGAAGAGAGTAAATATTTTAAGTGACATGCATTTGCGAAGTATTCGTACGAAGTTGATGCTTATGTCTAGAAATGAAGAGGCCACGAAGCATTTAGAAGTAAGTGAGTTTACTTAATGGAAGTTTGTGTGTGTGTGTCCCATTTATATTTTCAGCGGTATACTTACTCTTCCCTGGTCCAGACTGCTTGACTGTTAGAAAAGGTAACCTGGCTCCTCTTTTATGGCTAGTATCAAAGTTTTTAGAATAATTACTTGTATCAAACATAGCTTTCCTTCTGCTCTATTTCTCTTGACTTTTTTGTTAGGGCTTAGGCAATAGGTGCCAAAAACCTTAGAACCGTAGAGTAGAACTGTGTTCTACTTCTTTACTCTGTCTTTAACATGTTTTTGTTACTGTGTGACACTTTATTATTGAGTAACTTAGATTTACCATAACAACTATTAAAGACTATCATTGCATCTCTCTGCCCAGTCTCTAGTTTTTCTGTTTTCTCCTATTCTTCATTGCTGTCCTATGATACATTCCTTCCCTTGCAACCAATACAAGTGTGTACACACAGAATTTTTGTCTTGCAGAATAGAAGTGTGTTTATTCTTGAGATAAATTTATGAATGCCCCCATTTAATTTAAAGGTTCTAAACAAGAGGTATGTGAATACATTTTGAGACAAGTATGAAAACGTGTTTCTGAAATTCTCTCAGGTTGTTTTAGGATAACTGGTTTATGTGACCATGATTAGACTGAGGAAAGTGGTTTTTATGCCCCCGCCCCGGTCTTGCTCTGTAGTGTAGGCTGGCCTTGAATTCACAGGTATCCTTCTGCCTCAGCCTCCGGACTTCTAGAATTATAGGCGAGTACCTACACACTCAGATTTGGATGTTTTCTTTATTCTTCTAGAGACTGAGCCATTTTTCTTGCACAATACTTTTTTTTTTTTTAATTATAAAGAATACACGGAATAAAATTTACCATCATAACTTTTTTTTTTGCGGCACTGGGGATCGAACTCACAGCCTCACACCTGCCAGACAGGTGCTTAAAGCCAGTGAGCCAAACTCCCAGCCCTAGTTTTTTGAGGCAGGGTCACACTATGTAGCTCAGGCCAGCCTTGTGCTCATGTTGTAGCCCAAGCGGACCTCGAACTCACAACACTCCTCCTACCTCAGCCTCCTGAGTGCTGGGATCAAAAGCGTGCACCCCCACACCCGGCTTTTTGAAACAGGGTTTCACTATACAGTTCAGGCTGGTCTTGAACTCACAGTGATCCTCCTGCCTCATTCCCTGGAGTGCTGGGAATTTAGGTGTGTGCCATCACACCTGGCACCATTTTATCTTTTTTAAATGAACATTTGAGTACTGTTGTTACTGACATTCTTAATCTCCAGAATTTTACATATTTAAAATTGAACCCGGCTTGTTTAAAAAATAGCTTTGAATAATTGTCTTCTGCTTTCAGCCTCAAGGATGGTCTGCTTTTTTTTTCCCTAATTTTGATTACTGTAGATACTTTATATGAACGTAGAATCTTGCTATGTTAGTTAAGTTTTTAAAAACTTACTTCACATAGGATAATAATGTTCTCAGGGTTTGTCTCTGTTGTAGCATGTGTCAGAATTTCCCTGTTTTTTAAAAGTCTGATACTGTATTGTATATCTCATTGACAGATGGACACTTGATTTCCACCTTTTGACTATTGTGAATAATGCTGCTATGAACCTGGGCGTACAACAATTATTGTGTTTTGATTTATAATAGATTCTAATTTCCCTCTTTTACTAGTGCACAAAACAACTTGCAGCAGCTTTTCATGAGGAATTTGTTGTGAGAGAAGATTTAATGGGCCTGGCAATAGGAACACATGGTAGTAATATACAGCAAGCTAGAAAGGTTCCTGGAGTTACCGCCATTGAGCTAGATGAAGATACTGGAACATTTAGAATCTATGGAGAGGTATGTTGCTGCTTTTTACTGACTACTATACAGTAGTGACAGTCTATTTTTCATTCTATTTTATCTGGAATTTCATTTGTCAGTGAAACACTTTTGAGGTAGAATCTCTTTAATAAAATCATTCAGCCTGGTTACATTTACTTTTTTTTTTCCTTCTACAATCAGGTTTTATTGGAACATTTTAGGGATACATAATGATCATATTCATCATAGAGAATTTGTCCCTGTATATGATATAATGTGTTTTTAAAAAAAATTTTTTTTTGTCTTTCGAACGGGGTCTCATTATGCAGTTCAGGTTGGCCTTGAGCTCACTTTGTAGAGGGCTGGTCTCAAACTCACAGTGATCCTCCTGTCTCAGCCTCCTGAGTGCTGGGATTACAGGCGTGTACCACCATGTCTGGCTATAGTGTGTTTTTTTCCCCCTCATTTCCTTCAACCCCTCTTCCCTTCCCCCTTTTTAAAAGCTTTGTTTCCATTTTTTTTCTCTTTGTCTCATTTTTTGTAACTTTTCTCTTTCCTCCCTCTCTTCCCTCTCTCTTGTTTGCTTCCCCATTTGAACATTTTCTTCCTATTCCACAGCACCTGTTACACATTTTGGTCCTTAAACTTTTGGTTTCACATTCCAGAGAAACACTACAGTATTTACACTTGTGTCTGATTTATTTCATTTAAGAGTATCATCTCAGGTGTGATGTGGTGGTGCACTCCTTTAATCCCAGCACTTGGGAGGCTGAGGTAGGGGAGGCTGAGGTAGGGGGAGGCTGAGGTAGGGGGAGCCTGAGGTAGGTGGAGCCTGAGGTAGGTGGAGCGTTGTGAGTTCGAGACCAACCTGGGCTGCTACGTGAGTGCAAAGGCCGGGCCTGAGCTACATAGTGTGACCCTGTCTCAAAAAACTAGGGCTGGGAGTTTGGTTCAGTGGCTTAAGCACCTGCCTGGCAGGCATGAGGTTTTGAGTTGGATCCCTGGTGCCACCAAAATAAACAAACAAAACAACAAAAATTTAAAAGAGTATCATCTTAGGGTGCATCCATTTATACCCTAGAAGTGCCTCGTGCTTAGGCTCCTTTATGGCCGAGTAGTACTCCATTGTATAAAAGAACCACATCTTTATCCGTTGGTGGCATTTACTTACTTAACTTATGTATATATGTATGTATGTATGTCTTCTTGAGACGGAGTTTCACTATGTAGTTCAGGGTGGCCTAGAACTAACTTTGTATTCCAGGCTGGCCTTGAACTTGCAGTGATCCTCTTGCCTCAGCCTTTGGAGTGCTGGGATTACAGGTGTGTGCCACCACAGGCCAGCCTCGGCTACATAGTGAACTCAAGGCAGGCCTGAACTACCCAGTGAGATCCTGTCTCAAAACAAAACAACAAAAAAAGTGGATTGAAGTGGCTTTGAGGGGAATGAAAGATTTACTGGTTAGTTTAATGTTTCAAAAGTTGGTTAACTGTGTTGCAGTTTAAATAACAGCCTATCGCCATCCCTTTTCAGTTTTTTGCTTTCGTTTTGTTTGTTTTATGCTTGTTATAGACACTTTATCATTTTTTACAGTATTGGAAGATCAAACGCAGGACAGTGTGTTAGGTCCTTTATCACTGAACTGCATTGCCAGCCTAGCTGTTCAAATACTTTTTGAATGCTTACTGTGTGTAAGACATTGGCAGTAGTAAATAGCGTACAGTAGAAGTTTTTATATAATTTGAGTTTGGATGATAGTTTGTCATTAATTGTGAGATTTGGAGGGATAGTAAACGAGTAAAGTATTTAAAAAATATTTAATTCAGACTTTGTATTGAGACCATCCTTCAAATTAGAATAATTTTTAAAGTTTTCTTTCTTTCTTTCTTTCTGTCTGTCTGTCTGTCTGTCTGTCTGTCTTTCTTTCTGTCTTTCTGTCTTTCTGTCTTTCTGTCTTTCTGTCTTTCTTTCGTTCGTTCGTTCGTTCGTTCTTTGTACTGGGGATCGAACTCACAATCTAGCCCTTACCAGGCAAGTGCTTGAGCCGCTGAGCTAAATCTCCAGCCCCTGTTATTTCTTTTTAAATGATGAAGTTTTAAGTCTTGCCTTCTCGTTTTGGTTCATATAGTAGTTCTGATTGGAGACTTCATTTTTTTCAGTTCTGTGGTCCATACCACTTGTGTTAGAATCCTGTCTTTACCAATTAGACTGGGCTTGAACAAGTTACATAAATGTCTCTGTATAAGTGCCCACATTTTAAAATAATGATGGTGATGTTTGCCTTAGTTTATGAATATTAAATTCATCTTTTTTTTTTTTTAGTGCGCTGGGGATTGAACTCAGGACCTCGTGCATGTTCAGCAAACTCTATTACTGAGCTGTACCCTTAGTCCTGAATATGTCTTTTAAAATACTTATTGGACATGGCATACGATGCAGTAAACACCCGCTTTAGTTATTAGACAGCAAATCTTAGAAAATAACTATTAGAGCCGGGCGTGGTGGTGTGTATGCCTTTAATCCCAGCACTCTGGGAGGCTGAGGTAGGCAGAGCGTTGTGAGTTCGAGGCCGGCCTGAGCTACATAGTGCGACCCTGTCTCAAAAAACTAGGGCTGGGAGTTTGGCTCAGTGGCGTAAGCACCTGCCTGGCACGTGTGAGGTTGTGAATTCGATCCCTGGTGCCACAACAAACAAACAAAAAAACTATTAGGCAGATCTATAAAATCTTATTTGGGGAGGATATACCTTTTTAGCAGTATATATTTTAAAAACTAGTTTCTGCAAAAACAGCTTTTAAAATACATACTGATGTTGAGAATAAATTAGAAACCATTTCAATTTAGAATTTTTGAGTAATTAAACACCCATCCTGAGAAATACATTATGAGAGAGTATGGATCAGTATAGTGTATTTAAGATTGGGTTAAAGTTTGGCTACTCAGTAGGTATGTAATGTGTAAGTAATTTAAACCATTATTAATTCAGCAGTTTATAAAGAACCTTAGTTGTAGCTAACATTTTTTAAATTTTAGTAATTCTGACTGGACTTTTTTCCCCATGCATACTGTGAATTAGTTAACCAGAGGTGTCACTCCAGTGGGTTGAGAAGAGTTCCAGTGTATTTGCATTCTAATTCAGAATTTTCTCTTTCATATTTTTCTTTTGGATTATGGTTTACTCTAGGATTGTAACAGGACTTCATGTTTATTTTTCTCCATCTAGAGTGCTGACGCTGTAAAAAAGGCTAGAGGTTTCTTGGAATTTGTGGAGGATTTTATTCAGGTTCCTAGGAATCTTGTTGGTAAGTAATTCTTTGTTAAATATTAAGTTAAATGTTACTCTGTTACATGTAGTCAGTTAATTCACAGTGAGTTTTATAGGCTGATACCTTGTTCTACTTTTAATGTAGAATGTTTAGATTGCAATTTTAACTTACTTTTTTAAGTGATAACATTTTATGTGATTTGTACTTTGTTGTCTTGTTAGAAAGAAAAGGTGTATTTTTCTTTACAGGCTGACCTGTTATACTAGTTTGTTATTTCAGTTTTCCTTAAATTTCCTCCTTGGAACTTTTTGCTGTTTTCCTTTCTTTCTTTCTTATCTTTTTATCATTTATATGTCCACATAAATTGTGACAGTCCTTCTTGATGAGGTGTTTGTGATAATTTTTTCCTTTTGTTTAGTGCAGAAGAAAAAGTAACTGGAATAACAGTAGGGTAATAAGCTTCTACACAGTAGGCCCTGAATAAATAATAATTGGTTTTTGCAAAGGCATAGAATAAGGTAAGATGTCATGGGTAGGAGAAAAAAATGATGATGTTGATATGAGGGGAGGTTTCACTGTTGTATCATCATTAACGAAAACTGTTGTAGCCATGGATTATAAGTAAAATAATAAAAAATTTGAGCTGAAGCTATGCTTAAATGAGCATTTTAGCTTGGGGTGAGTTTATTTTGTGGCTCTGTTATTAATGTGCCTATGGTTATTGATCCACAGACAGGTCTGTGCTATGTGTTTTTCAGTGGTTTTTAAGGCAAATGGGAAAACTTTTTGTGTTTTAAAGTCTTTAATGATTATCCTAAATAATTAATTTAAAAAGCATTAACATAATGTAAGATTAGGAGGGGGATGTCTTTTTGTTCCCTTTTGTCTCATTTTCATTAACTTTGACTAAGGAAGTTGTTTCAGCCTTTTGGGCTTTTTTTTTTTTTTTTTTTTTTTTTTTTTTTTTTT
>RJWM01005461.1:0-53394 GCA_004363535.1 Dasyprocta punctata | reverse complement strand
CATTAGTCACATCCTGTAAAACAAATATAAACAGTAGAAAATATAAAACACCTCATTCTTTAAAAAAAAAAAAAAAGTTTGATTTGGCTACTTAGAAGCAGTAGAGCTTGAAGAAAAATGATTTACCACTCAAGAATATGTTTCTTGGAATTCATCTGTTGGTATTTGAAGCTCCTAGTAAAGAACATTTTTGTTCTGCCAGGACGTTTGGGTTGATGTGGTCTTCTCCTAGTTATATAAATTCTATCCCAACAGTTCTTGTCATTGTTCACTGTAGACCGACCTGTTAGAGAGATAAGTTGAGATGTTAAAATTGAATAAAAATTTGAAGAATTTTGCATAATTTTAATAAACATTAAGATACAAAATATCAGGTCACCTTTGGGAAAGAGCTGCTTTTGAAAAGCGATGTACTTCTTTATTTAAATCATACCTGAGTATTGACACTTATCAGGTATTAATGTGAGTAGCTATAGAATGTAGAGAACGTAATTTAGCTGTGCTAAGGTTCCCTCACAGTAAAAATGATTTGATGGTGGGCTATGGACAGGAATCAGATTTCAAGTCAATTAAAAGAAAATAGCCTTGGTCTTACAAAGTTTATGGTATTGTTAATTATGAGCAAAAATCCTTGACACTTCAGAAATAAGGAAATTGAGTATGTTTGTATTTCTCTGATTCTGCTCTTTTGTTCATTTATCAGTGCAATGATGTGAGTCCATGTTATGTGTGTTTTCCCCTGCTTCTTGGCGCTTAGCTGCTTTTGGTGATACGGATTTTGTGCTCTTTAGGAACCCCACGTTGATGAGACAACACACTTAGGTAGTGTAGGAATTTCTGTTGGTTTTAGTATCTAATAATACTATATTTTCTTATAAAATGTTTTATGGATGAACCAGTCTTTTGAAAAAATGGTACATTCTTAGCCCAAGTGAAAGAGAAAAAGAGGAATAAAGGCAATGAGAACACTTAGTGGGTAAGTTCCAGAGAGGATTCCTTTACATACACATTTACCCTCTAGAATGTGACCATTCCTGTCCTTCCCAAATCAGAGAAAACTATATTCTGTGAACATTGATGTGAAAATGGATCAAAACCTTTCATCTCTCAGAAACCTTCCTTAATCACCTCTTTACTCTGTCCCTTCAGCATTTATACTCAATGCTCAATTTATACTACAGGTCTGCTTCAGTTTGTCAATATGCTCTGGAATTTAAACTTTGGAAATGATCAGTTAAAATATTGACGGTCTCTGGTGGGATTAAATAAAACTTGCAGGTAGGTCCCCGCCAAGGACCCCAGAAGGGTGATGGAAGTTTACTCGCCAGTGGTATAATTCACAGAACAGAAGGGCTACAGATTCTTGGGGAAAGGATTGTGCTCTGTCAACCTAGTTTTTGCTTTTCGAAAAGACATTTGCTTACGTTTAGCAGGGTCAAGAATGAAGTTGCTGCTTGAGCATCACTGTGTTAGCAATGAAGGTTGCTTTTGTGCTGCTGCTAGGGCTTCTCAGAGAAGATATACATCATGTGATTTCCCTGTCCTATTCTTTTTTTAAAAAACCTGTTCCAGTTCTGCTGCTTTTGAATTTAGAGTTATTAATAGGGAAGGAAGTTTGAGAGTTAAGAATAAAAGAGTGAAAAAAATCCCATTATAGTGCTTTTTGTATATTGACCAGTTTACTCGTCATTGGTCTTTCATTTATTAGTGGAGGTTTTTCTTTTAAGCATGTGATAGCACATAACTTGAGTCTTAAACTCTGACTAATTTAGTTTTAGCTTTTGTGAAAACAATTTAGTAAAATTTATTGGGGTTGTAGACTTGATAACAGGGAGTTGCTGTCTAAGGCAGTGGTGGCAAACTTCTGACACATGTGCTGCAGTGGTCTGCCTGTATCATTGAAAGCACCAAAATGTTCGCCATTGCTGGTCTAAGTGAAACATCTGTTTACATAGTGAAGATTACTAGAGTATTGACTTCTGCTGGTAGGTGACAGTCCCCAGTATGACTTTGTTATTTTATGTGTTAAGATTAAGATAGTACATTTGTTTAGATAGTACATTTATTTAGAGGAGCAGTCTTCCTGTTCTTTGAGTTTCTCTTTTGATTGTTGAATGTTCAAAAATTGTTTTTTGGCAGACTTGTAAGTCAAGTATGGAGAAGGTAATTAATTCGTATTTTGTACAGTATTTCATACCTAGCAAGAAGACATCAAGCATATCATATGTGTGCTGTATGTACTTGTATAAAGCTGTGAAGTACTTTGAAACTTAAATGGTGTAAAATACAGTATTTGTTAAATGAAAACATTTTAGGTTGACATTCATTCTAAAATTAAGTCAAATATCTTTTGGATAAGTACAAAGTACAAACTTCAAAATAAAGACCAGATTGATAATTCATTCCCTGTGTGAATGTAATATATAAGCATTAAGTGAATAAATTGATGTGGTTAATGCTAAATTTAGTTTTTTCTGCTTTTGTGGTATAAAATGAGTTGGAGTCGATATTTTACAAACATGAAAAAGATAGGACATTTGAAAATATGCTTTGAAATACATTAAACAGGTGGAATTGATGTTTCACAAATCTGAAATTCGGACTTTTTTTCTTTTGGTATTGGGAATTGAACTCGGGACCTTCCACACTTGTCAGGCAGGCAGGCGCCTGTAGGTAGGACATTTTAAAATACTTTTAGATTTTCAGAATTTCTTGCATGTGAGGAGCAATTGCTCAGTAACTATTAGGCATACTGAAAGGGTTGTTTCAGATGAAAGATAAAATACCTTGGTAATCTGTAGGTGAGTTAATTGAAAGTAAAAAGATGAAGTTTTACTTGCTTATAATTTCATGGCAAATCATAAATAGAGCTGGTGCTAAAACGAAAACAGAATTGGTTTTTAACTTACATTTTTTTCTCTTACTAAAGGGAAAGTAATTGGGAAAAATGGCAAAGTTATTCAAGAAATAGTGGACAAATCAGGTGTTGTTCGGGTGAGAATTGAAGGAGACAATGAAAATAAGCTACCTAGAGAAGATGTGAGTATTTAAAATGTAATTTATTTGTCTATTTTCTCCCCACTCCTCCTCCCATTCTTGGCTAACTTAGGGTATTATATTTTTGAAATCATGTTGGAAATAGTTATGCCTTTTTGAGGTACTTAGCTACTTAGCTAATGAAATAGGTTAACTTTTTAGAATTCTATGTAGTATTGTTTAACAAAGAAGGTGTGTTTTTTAACTGTGGGCCTTGGATTCTCAGTTGTTCTGTTAGTGCTTTTTAAAAAGCCAGTGTGTGATATAGAAGTTTTAATTTCATTAAGAAGTTATTTTATAAAGCTGTAGAAATTCTCAGCAAGTCTGTTAAAAAGGAATTTTTGATCTCACTGTCGACCTTTTTTTAGTCTGAAGAACTGATCATGTTTTAAATTCCTTTGTGTTTGCCACTTAATTCTGATCCCATCTTTATGATTTTTTTTTTTTTTTTTTTTGCGGCACCGGGGATTGAACTCACAGCCTCACACCTGCCAGACAGGCACTTACGCCACTGAGCCAAACTCCCAGCCCTAGTTTTTCGAGGCAGGGTTGCACTGTGTACTATGTAGCTCAGGCCAGCCTTGCGCTCGCATTGTAGCCCAAGTGGGCCTCAAGCTCACAACGCTTCTCCTACCTCAGCCTCCCGAGTGCTGGGATTAATTTATGAAATGTTTTATTTTCAATTTCATACTTTGATACTTGGTTCAAAATTGTGTTTGTTCTTTCCTTTCCTTTCCTTTTTTTTTTTTTTAATCTTTGTCTTTTGAGGCAGGGTCTCATTGTGCAATTCAGGCTGGCCTTGAGCTCACTTTGAAGCCCAGGCTGGTCTCAGATTTGTAGTGATTCTCCTACCTCAGCCTCCTGTACTTTTTGTACATGACTTTTAAGGGTCACACACATTTGTGGGTTACAGTGGTCAACTCTTGAGTACTTGACTGAAGGTTTGTATGCCTAAATATAAGCCAAGAATTTTCTCCCAAATTATGTTCCAGAAAGCAGTGCACTCAAAACTTCAGTTATGAACAATAACATACTGTTTGGGGGTGGGGTAGTTAACTGTTACATAGAATCTGTCTTTTAAAAGAGACACTTGTAGATGTTTAGGCCAGATAAATACTCACAAAATATCGGGTGTGGTAAAGATCCCTATTGTAGGTAATCAGAATGTTGTATACACACTTAAGGATAAATGAGGGAAAACACGGTCCTAAGTGTAGTACAGATGGGCACATGAGCATTAGAATGCTATTTTAAGTGATTTCTTCCTAGATTGCTTTAAAAAATCTGTTACAGCTCTTGTAACTTTTACTTACGATTTTGCATGATTTCAAGTTGTCTTGGTGAGTTGAGGACCACAGCTAATGGTGTCATTATTTTAATTCTTTTTTTTTTTTTTTTTTTTGTGGCACTAGGGTTTGAACTCACAACCTTGCGCCTGCCAGGCAGGCGTTTAAGCTGCTGAACCAAACTCCCAGCCCTACTTTTTTGAGGCAGGGTCGCACTACGTAGCTCAGACCGGCCTTATGCTGGTGTTGTAGCCCAAGCCGGCCTGGAACTCACAACGCTCCTCCTACCTCAGCCTCCCGAGTGCTGGGATTAAAGGCGTGCGCCACCATGCCCGGCTTAATTGTCTTTTTTTTACCTGTATACTTTGTATGTAAATAATGGTGGTCCATTTGGGATTCAGACAGTGCCTAAATACTGGTCTGAAGATGATAATAACCTGGACATTTAATGGTTCATCTATAAGTTTCTAGGCTTGATATTAATATATTTACTCAGTTTAATTCAACTTACTAGGTTCTTCATAAATAAGAACTTTATTGTACTTTCCTGAGTTGGTAATTTGGGCTGTTACTGTCTTTTTTATGCCAGAGTAGGAAATACAAATGCCTTACTGAGGCCAAGGAGTTTTAAAATGATCAGACAGTTGAGAATGTAAAGATGAGAGTCGACTATGGGTTGAACCCTGGGCGTTTGCACTAAACTTCATTTTTTGAGACAGTCTCACTAAGTCACTCTTTTAGTTACTTTCCTTGATACCGGGACAGAATGCCAGATACCTACAATTTAAAGAAGAGAGGTCTGTCTCACGATCTGCAGGTTCCATGGCAGAACCACTTGGCAGAGGGGCATAGCAAGGAAAGCTGAGAATGTCATGGCCAGGGAGCAGAGAGAGACGGGAGGAACTGGGGGTGGGGAGGCACACCTTTCCCAGTCATGCCTCTAGTGACTTGGCTTTCTTGAACAGACTCCACCTCCCAAATGCAGGTCCTCTTCCAAAAACCCTGGCTGTAAGCACATGAGACTTGGAGTGGGGAGCATTATTCCCATAAAACCACAAGTTGAGTTGCCCAGGTTGGGGTTGCACTTGTGAGCCTTCTGCTTCAGCCTCTCAGAGTGCTGGAATTATGGACATTTACCATTATACCCAACCAGAACACCACCTTTTTGTCCATGGCATATTTTTTGGCTCTTTAATTAGTGGATTATAAAAGTATTTTGTGTCTTTAAGAGGTAGGCCTTTGCTTTTCCATATGTGCAGCAGACATTCCTTGTTTCTTTTCTTTTCTTTTTTTTTTTTGTTGGTACCAGGGATTGAACTCACAACCTCGCACCTGCCAAGCAGGCGCTTAAGCCACCGAGGCAAACTTCGGCCCCTTGTTTCTTGACTTGATGTTTTCCTTTGTTAGACATTTAAAAATTTTTGCATCATTGAATTTTTTTCAATTTATGCTTTATGATTTTGAATTTTCTCTCATGCTTGGCGTGCTCTTTTCTACTCATACATCTTTTGGAAATCTGTATTCTGTAGGATTTGTTCAATGTGTAAAATTGTTTACTTACTTGGAATAATTATAGAGTCTCAGAAATAGGGATCCTGATTTTTGTATTTGGTTATCTCAGTATCATTTTTTTAATATCAGTTTTTAGAATTTGTAAAATCTTGAAATTTCATTGAATAATGTACTAATGTTCATTAATGCTCCTTGATATTTTTCTTTTCTTTCTTTCTTTCTTTTTTTTTTTTTTTTTTTTGGTACTGGAGATCGAACTCACAACCTCATGCCTGCCAGGCCGGCGCTTAGGTCACTGAGCTTAAATCCCCTGCCCTATTTTTTGAGACAGGGTCATGCAGTGCAGTTCAGGCTGGCCTTGAACTCAGTTTGTAGCCCAGGCTGGTCTCGAACTCTCAATGATCCTCTTGCCTCAGCCTCCTGTGTGCTGGGATTAAAGGCGTGTACCACTGTGCCCAGCTGTTAATTTTTTTCTTACAGCTTTACAGTAACCATTAAATTCTGCAAAATATGTGCCTTTAAAGAATTCCTTTTAGCGCTCCTTTTCTTGGGAGATAACTATTGGTGATAGCATCTCCTATTCAAGGTCAGCGTATTGTATTTCTCTCATTTCTTGGAGATCATCTATCTGGAATGACTTTCTTGTTTTTATCTGATTTTAACATCTATTCAAATAAATATATTTATTTATCTCTCTGGAATGACTTTCTTGTTTTTATCTGATTTTAACATCTATTTCAAATACACATTTGTTCCACTAACTTTTCACTTGGTAAGGGGTATAATTCACATTCTGCCTGTAGTTCCTTTTGTTTTGCGGGGGGCGGGGGGCATTCATATCACTAATACTGTATAATGTGTTCATTGCAGAAATGTTTAGTACCCTTTCTGATGTGGTAATTGCCTGTAGAGCAAGGAATGTTCTTTTACTCATCCATATACTTTAGTATAGAACTGGCAGTAAACAAATAGCTGTTATTTGGAATTAACTAATTAGGTACTAATTTGGCTGGCCCAGTTGCTGATTTTGACTTTGGGCAAGTTAATTGTATTTTTCAAGTATAAAACAGGTATTTGTTAGTCGCTTTTTAGTGAAAGTTAAATAAGATGTAGATGTAGAATGCATAACAGTCCCAGAAACATGTTGGGAAATTAAAATTGTGCTACTTTTTTTCCCTCCTTTCTCTTACTGGGTTTGTATGCTCCTATGTGCTTGTTAATTCCTAAGGACAGTCAAGAGTTCTCACTGTCTTAATCCTAGATTAGATTCTCTTGGTTTTTTGTTTGTTTGTTTGTTTGTTTGTTTGTTTTTTTGAGACAGGATCTCGGCTATGCAGTTCAGGCTAGCCTTGAGCTCACATTGTAATGCATGCTGGTCTCGAACTCACAGTGATCCTCTTGCCTCAGCCTCCAGAAGTGCTGGGACTTACAGACATGTGCCATCACACCTCTTGGGTTTTGTGTGTGTGTGTGTGTGTGTGTGTGTCTGTCTTCATAGTTGAAATTTTCTGAAAGTACCATGATCCTGATTCTTTTCTGCCTTTTAATCAGTGATGCCTGAGAGTCACCAGTTAAAATGTTTGAAAATGAGTCAGGATCGATTTATATGTAGAACCAAAGTTCTATATTTAGAACCAAAAGGTCTCAAACCAGTCTATTTAAATGATTGTTAGACAACTAGTTTGTAAATTTTAGAAAATGAGGTGAGAGTTAAAAGTGGTTTGAAAGTTTTAAGTTTTATCTCATTTTCCATAGATTTTCAAGAAGTTAGTATGTTTCTATAAAGAAGAAAAATTCTTGCTTAACCATCTTACTTCTCTTTATCTTCAGTGTTTTGAAACCCAAGTAAACAAAGTCTATTTTAATATCTGAAATTAAGTACTGTTAATTTTTGCATTATGTGAATATATGCTCTGTATATATTAGTAGTCACTGGTGTAGTGCACATTCAAGGTCGCATTTGAGTAGGTTTAGGGATAACTTGACCAATGTGCTTAATTATATTTCAAAATTACATATACTAAAGTGAATAGTCAGAAAGCTCATGGCCACGCTGGTTGTGGTGGCGCACGCCTTTAATCTCAGCACTGGGGAGGCTGAGACTGGAGGTGTGTTGTGAGTTCGAGACCGACTTGGGCTACAACGTGAGCAAGGTATGCCTGAATTACATAGTGCAACCCTGCCTCAAAAAAAACTGGGGCCTGGAGTTTGGCTCAGTGTCTTAAGCGCCTGCCTGGTAGACGTGAGGTTGTGAGCTCAAGCCCCAGTACCACCAAAAAAAAAAAAAAAAAAAAAAAAAAAAAAAGTATTCATGGCCAGTTTGACGGAAGTTTGTTTTTTTGGTTCTGTTTTGTTTTTTAAGCTTTGGTTTATATACTTACATAATTAGGAATCAGACATCGTATTGATGGAAAAAGTGATTTCTTAAATTTTTTGACATATTTGACAAATGTAACAACTTACTGGAAATCTGAATATTTCAGTCAGATTGATTTTAGTGACCCCCCAACCTTGAAGTTTACTAAATGTAATTTGCTGTGTGCGTTAAAAAGATTTTTCAAATTGTATAATGCTTGTCTTAAATTCTGGCTAGAATTACGTTAAAATATTAAGTACTGAGGACATTGTGTTTCCTTACAGGGAATGGTTCCATTTGTATTTGTTGGCACTAAAGAAAGTATTGGAAATGTGCAAGTTCTTTTAGAATATCATATTGCTTATCTAAAGGTTTGTATACAGTTTATGTTTTTACATCTTCATTGCTGCATTCACTGCATAACTGTGCTTTACTACAAACAAATTAAGGGGTTCACACATTAAACATTTCATATGTTAGTAACTTTTAAATATTTAGAAATCTTTAATTCAGTTTCAGCTTTGCCCGGTTTTTATTACAAGAAAAAGTGAATAAAATATGCTTTGCCATAATAAAATGACTTCATGGTATATGCTTGTCCTCTTACTCTGACCTTTGAACTTTCCTTATTGTTTAAAAAATGGTCACTTTAATGTTAATTGAATTTGAATGTCATCACTTAGATATTTGTGTGTTCTCTAGTATATTCTTTGGTTTTTACTTTCATACTTTATATGCAAAAAGGATACACAGACCCAGGAGTAAAGTTAGGTTTCCTTGGTAACTTTTGTATTTTATCTGAATCAGCTTCACTATCCTCAGAGGGATCATTACATTCTTTGTGTGTGCATGGGTGTTGGTGGGGATTGAATCTAGGGTCTTGTGTGTGAGCAGGCACCTTACTGCTGCTGAGCTACATCTGCAGCTCCAATTAGATAATTATTATTTGAGCAACTATAAAAAGCAAGGGAGTTTTAGAAAAATAATCCCTTATAAATAGTAAACATAGTTCTTATTTGCTATTCTTTCTTGCTTCTGTTCTCTGGTTTAGAGTGTAATAATATTCCCATGTGCTGTCTGCTTCTATTAGTATAGTTTCTGTCCAGACTCGTATCATCACTGCTGGTTAATGTGTTGAAAGAACCCTGATGATAACATTTTTTCTTTGAATTTCATCTTTATTTAATTTCATCTTTATTTATTTAGCAGTTTCTGTTCAGACTGGCATTCCAAATTTACCTTCCAGTACTCTTTTACTTTTAGCCAAGAACTTTGCTTTAGATACTGTGCCTTCAGATGCTGCATGACTTCAGTTTTTGAATCATCAAGTCTAGTCACTGCTCAACTGTCATTGCTTTAATGGGAAAAGTAGCTTATTAATAGTACCTTTCATAGATAGTGCCTGTACTTAATTAGCAGAGTTTTAACTTTTCAAGGCCAGAATCTGATAACACTGTATAATTACTAGCAACTTAATAACTTAACACTGTATGTTAAACGTATCTGCGAAGGCAGAGTCCATGTTTCTGTTATATCGTATGCTTAAAGCAGTGTGGTTGGGACACACTAAGGCCTTCCATAGATGTTTGTTGAGTTAAATCAGCAAATAATTGTGTAAGTTTTGTTTACTAGGAAAACAGTGCTGCTTTACTAAGTAAGTCTTTAAGGTGGTGGTTTTTTTCTTTAGTATGGAGTACAATTCTAGTTCTAGGTTTTAAGACGACACAAAAAATCACATGGAAAAAGATTTACCCATTTTTGTTTGGTTTATAGGAAGTGGAACAGCTAAGAATGGAACGCCTTCAGATTGATGAGCAGCTACGACAGATTGGTATGGGTTTTAGACCTTCTTCCACCAGAGGGCCTGAAAAAGAGAAAGGATATGCCACTGATGAAAGTACCGTCTCTTCTGTACAAGGTTCTAGGTCTTATAGTGGAAGAGGCAGAGGTCGTCGGGGCCCTAATTACACCTCCGGTTATGGTAAAAAAACATTTTTTATTTTTGTATCTGTTCTAGTTTAGATGCTTCAACACATTTTACATATAGTTTACCATTCTAGCTTGACTTTGAGGGTGGAAAGTAGTTCTGAGGTACATGTCTTAGTAGTGATGGTATACTTTATACATTAATGACAGTAAAAGGTTTGTCATTTCCAGGATGTTAGGTAGTATATTTTTGAAGAAATGAAGCAAATTTTTCTGTTGGTAATTCATAAATCTTATTCTAAAGATTTAGGGTGAACACATACATGTGCACACATTCCAATAAAAACTCAGTAATGGCTATAATTTTTTTTTTTTTTTTTTTTTTTTTGCGCGGCACCAGGGATTGAACTCACAATCTTGCACCTGCCAGACAGGTGCTTAAGCCACTGAACCAAACTCCCAGGTCTACTTTTTTGAGGCAGGGTCACACTATGTAGCTCAGGCCGGCCTTGTGCTCAAGTTGTAGCCTAAGCTGGCCTCGAACTCAACAACGCTCCGCCTACCTCAGTCTCCCCCGAGTGCTGGGATTAAAGGTGTGTGCCACCACGCCTGGCTTAATAATGGCTATAATTGCTGCTAGGTATCAACTAGTATATCCTAAGAAAAGTAAAACTGAGCAATAGTGCTAATGGCTAGATCAAGATTGCATATAGGGGATACTTAGTATCTTTCAAAATAATACTTTGACTCATATCACAAGGAACCATGTTACTATTTTTTGTGTAATATTTCACTAAAATGAAATACTTGATAAGTCAGAACCTAATCAATATTTTGTGAATGAGCATTTTTATAAAATGTATTTCACTGTGTGTGTCGGTCTCAATTCTAGTAGAAAGGGACTGATAGAGTGGTGATGGTTAATAATTCTCTAGTCCTAAATTCTCACTTAATTGTCTTCAGCTTTGGAGTTGTTTTGATTTTCAGTGTGTTTAGACTTGGATCTTAGCAGTGACCAAATTGGTCTTTCTCCCCCTCTCCCCTCACTTTCCCTTTTTTTTTCTTTTTTTTTTTTTTTTTTTTTTTTTTTTTTTTTTTTTTTTTTTTTTTTTTTTTTTTTTTTTTTTTTTTTTTTCTTCTTTTGGTTTGGTTTGGTTTGTTTTTTTTGAGAGAGAGTCTCACTGTAGTTCAGGCTAGCCTTGAACCCAGGCTGGCTTCACACTTGCAGCAGTCCTCCTTCCTCAGCCTTCTGAGTACTAGGGTTACAGACGCATGACACCACGCCTGACTTATCTCTCATCTGCTTCCTGTGCCCATTCTATTTTGGAAAACCGTCTCATAAACCTTTACAGATTATGTAAGATTTAAAGAAAATAGAAATTGCAAATTTGTAGTGTGCAGATTCTGGATTCAAATTTCTTGGTTGAAGAATTATGTAGTGACGCTAGAGTTACATTCTGCTTACTCTGTTCTTACCTTTCATTTGTTATTGAGGTGGAAGATTAAGTACTGCATCCTTTCCTTTCTGTCATTTGCTTGATGTATTTTATTTTAACAAACCTTATATTGAAATCTGAAAAGTGTAATTCCAGTAAAATTTAGACATACTCAGCATGTAGGACTGAGCATTTTAAATTGCTACTGTATTCTTTACAGTGCATTTATCCAATACAAAGGCAATATTAAGTAACCAGAATAGAAATTAAATATACTCTAATTTTTGGAGCATAGATAATAACAGAAATAACCAGATTTTGGTTTTTTGGATGAGGAGTGATGAATTTATCAAAAAATTTTACTAGTGTTTGTGAGAAATTCACTTACTGATGAGTGGTCATTCTGGCAGAATACTTTTGTGTAATGAAGATAAATTCATGGGATCATGATAGAGTAACATTGTCTGGAATGGAAAAAGCTATGCAAATTGTTCAGTAGATGGCACTCTTACATCTGAGTCTTTGTAGAACTAGTAACATATTTGTTGAAGTAGCTATTGAATTTGAGAAAAAATTTGAATTTGTAGATGTTCTTGATCACTTTTTATTAGAAGAATTTTTAGGTGATAATTGTGTCTGTTCTACAAGAAATATTTCTTAGGTAACATCTCTGAAGTTGGTATGTGCCCTAACTTGGGTAACACAAATTTAGCATATTGTCTGATTGAGTGCTACATAGAATATATCTTAAAATTGTTTTCAGCATAGATTTGATAAAATGTGTTAATTGGTAGGCTTAGCACATATGACCATTGATTTGATATGAACCATCTTGATGACTTTAGACATTTTAGAAAGGGGAAAGTTTGACTTGAAATTTGGTTAAAATTTGTTTTTAATCGTGGTAGTCATTTAGAATTAATATGAATCATTTTTAAAGCTTCAAAACAGTTTTTGGGACATTGAGTTTATGTTTTACAAAAGTGAGTGATTGAAACATTTATAGTGACTTTAAGAGTATTTGTTTTCAAATCTAATCCTGACTTAGCTCCCTAACTTATTTTCTTTTGGTGTGTGTGGTTTTTTTTTTTTTTTTGTTGTTGTTGTTGTTGTTGTTGTTTGTTTGTTTTAGATGGAGGTCTTGCTGTGTGTTGCAGGCTGATCTGGAACTCTTGATCGTTTTGGCTTATATCCCATTTTAGCTGGGAGTATAGTAGGATGCCACCGTACCCAGCTGGCTAATTTCCTTTTGGAAACTAGGAAAGATTCTGTTCCTTCCTCTTGTCATGGTCCTGAACCTGAGTCACATTTGTAATGTGGTCCCGTGTCCCCCCCCCACCCCCACTCCCCCATACCCCGCACCGGGAATTGAACTCACAACCTCGCGCCTGTCAGACAGGCGCTTAAGTCACTGAGCCAAACTCCCAGCCCTGGTTTTTTGAGGCAGGGTTGCACTGTGTACAGGCCTGCCTTGTGCTCGTGTTGTAGCCCAAGTGGGCCTCGAACTCACAATGCTCCTCCTACCTCAGCCTCCCAAGTGCTGGAATTAAAGGCGTGTGCTACTACGCCCGGCTTGTAATGTGTTTTTTGAGAAACCAAAAACTGTTGAGGGAATTAAATATGAATAAGGCTGAATACTAACTGGCTTATTAACCTTTGTTTATGTTACCCACTGGAATGAATACTAGATTTAGGTTAAGCTACTGGAAGAATTTTCTATGCTTGTAATTGTGGGTTAGATTAGAGAGTTCAGTAGGTACTTAGCTCGAAGTTTTGGTTATCTTTTCAGACAGTGTGTAGATTGGTAAATTCTGAACTTCTTATACCCAGTGTTTTTTTTTTTTTTAATAAGTATTTGTGAAACAGGAATGCTTCATGCCATCCAGTAATAAAGTGTTGTCACTTGGAGAAGTGTTAAAGGAGATTCATTCCCTTCCATGAGAGTCTCATTCCCACCTAGTAATTGAGAATGAATAATAGAAACTTGATATATTTTTTTCTAAAATGTGCTTCCATCTCATTATTTAATCCATTCTTCTATAATTAATAAGTTATGTCCATATTTTAGTAGCACATGGAGAAAGAGGGTTGCATTGCAGTTACTTTAAGGAGAAAGGAGGTTGATAACGACTTCATTTATTACACTTTATAGTTTATTTCGTGTACTCAGTTTATATATCTATAAAGCTCTTGTCTGTTATACTTCTATTGTCAAATGACTGAAGTTTAAATACAGGCATCTTATAGATATTTCATGAAATACTAGAAAATTAAAATTATTCAAATAGTATCAAGAAGCCGGGCTTGGTGGCGCACGCCTTTAATCCCAGCACTCGGAGGCTGAGGTAGGAGGAGCGTTGTGAGTTCGAGGCCGGCTTGGGCTACAACGCGAGTGCAAGGCCGGCCTGAGCTACACAGTGTGACCCTGCCTCAAAAAACCAGGGCCGGGAGTTTGGCTCGGTGACTTAAGTGCCTGTCTGACAGGCGCGAAGTTGTGAGTTCAATCCCTGGTGCAGAAAAAGAAAAAAAAAAAAAAAGAGTATCAAGAGAAAATCATTATATAAGTGTTGAGCATTTGGGGACATTTAAAATTAACAAGCTCTGGAGTTTTTATTTTACATCATAGGCAACTTTGGAGTAGTTTCACAAGGAAAAGGATACAAATGTAATTATATACTACATGACAGAAATATACTTCCTTTTAAAAATTAAGAAAAGAGATTTGTTCTCACTTAATAGTCTGAAGCTAGAAGTTGACCTCAGTTTTGAGGGAAGTAAGATGTGAGAAACAACAAAGAACAAGTACAGAAATGAGTTACTGTAGTCTGACATTGTAATTGCAGTTTTATTAATGGTATTGTAGACTGCCCATGGGATCTGTGCAATGGCTAAATTTTTTAAAGACCACCATTAAAATAGGTGGTAGGGATGTTAAAACTTGTAAACTTTCACAAGTCACGTATCTCACTGATCATGACTTTCATTCTGTTGTCACGTGAAAGATGTCTTCTGACAAACGTTAAAGTTGTTCAGTATTTTTAAATGACCTTCTTCTAATTTGAGGCAGTAGAACATATTTTATGTACAATCACTGAAAACTATAGTTCTAGATTGTATTATGAGTAAGAAATCCTCATTCCAGAGATGTTTAAAATGTGAAAGGACATGGTGGCAAACCTATGATGTGCTTGCTGGAGGGGCCTGTTTGTTTCATTGAAAGCTCTAAAAGATTCGCCATCACTGCTGTAGACAGAGTCAGTGAATATTTCGTTGGAATCACTGCGCTATATAATGAAAATGTTTGCCTGTATATGATTCAATTTGGTTTCGCATGTTGCCAGTTATATTTCTTGTACTAATAATTTCAACTACTAAAACATGAAAATGGGCAGAAACTTTGAAAATCTCACTAAGTACATTTGTAACTGTTTTCTGTAATTGTCCTGTTGACTCCACATCAAAGCGTTCAATTAAAAATCTGTTTTGTCTATGACCATACCACCCTGAGCACACAATCTCATCTAAAAGTCTGTCTTTGACTAGTAGATATATTGTTTACGCTTGATTCCTTAGTTAATACATTCCCTGCCCTGCTGCTTTGATGCTGCTGCTCATTGAACTCATGGCCTTTACACTTAACCCCTTTTCTGTTTTTATTTTGAGAGAGGGTATCGGCAGATTGTCCATGCTTGGCTCAAACTTGTGATCCTTCTGCCTTAGCCTTGTAGATGTGACCACACTCAGCCCCTCATTTGTTTTAAAGTTTCATATAGTTTTCTTTGAAGCAGGCAATTAGTATGCTTTTATGATATTTTGTAGGAAATAATTTTTAAAACATTTAATTACTTAAAAAAATAGACTCTAATTGGTTTGTATTCTTTTCTTTCCCAAGGTACAAATTCTGAGCTGTCTAACCCATCTGAAACAGAATCTGAACGTAAAGATGAGCTGAGTGATTGGTCATTGGCAGGAGAAGATGATCGAGATAGCCGGCATCAGCGTGACAGCAGGAGACGCCCGGGTGGAAGAGGCAGAAGTGTTTCAGGGGGTCGAGGTCGAGGTGGACCACGTGGTGGCAAATCCTCCATCAGTTCTGGTAGTCTTTTATATACTATGTCAGCTTCTGTTTTTGTAAGCAGTTTAATTGTAAGAAAGTTCATTTATTCACAGGCCAGTCATATTTGGAAACTTCTGTTTCCACTCAACCGTTGCATCGAGAGTAATGGACAGCATAGCAGGAAAAGCCTTGAAGAGTTTCTCATTGAAGGTTTACTTAAAAGTTTTCATGTCTGAATTGTTTTGGGGGCTGATTTTCTTAGTGAAGTGGTGATGAACAAATGGCACACATGCTGCAGTGGGCTGTTTTCATCATTGAAAACTCTAAAAGGCTAGCTGTCACCTCTTAGTGTTTTAAAGGTCAGATGTTTATCCCTTCAGTTTGGGACAGCTTATGTAATTTGTACTTTTTTTCATTAGAATTTTTGAGTTTATGTATGTCTCTTTACTAACCAGACTCAGAGAATTCTAATGCCCAGAGAGATCTGAATACTACTTTTCTGTATTAAAGTTGAATATTTTAAAAGCAATGCTTAAAAATTTGAGAAATTAAGCTATGAAGAGGAGTGTATAGATCAAAGACTTGAGGTGTATAAACAGCTTTTATTTCTGTCTTTTGAAATTTAAAAAAATATTTTAAGTTGTATTGAGTTGTAAGAGCCGGCTAGATGTTTTTTCTGAACAGAATGGGCTAGAAGGGAGAAGTGATAGGGATACATAGACTAGGTTATTTCAAGGATGTAGCTTTAATTTATTATACAAGAAGACCACATTTTTCTTAATATTATACCATTAGAGCGTATGTAATATTTTAAATATTATAAAAAGTTGTGCGTGTGTACATTAATTATATGCAGAGTATACTTACAAATTACAAAAACTGGAATAAATCACAAAGTTAAGGGATTTGAAAAATTTTAGATATAATTCTAATATAAGTTCAGTTTTACAGGCTTTCACTAAAGTAGTTTTTTGTATTTTAATACACTGCTCTGTTTCTAATTGCAAAATAAATGTACTTTAGTGTTTGATTAATGGATAAACTTAGTGTCTTTTGCAAAGATGCTAGCTTGCTAGCTGTTACCAAAGGAAACTTAGGAAGGAAAAATCGTGATTAGGTGAATTTCTTCTATAATTTCTTGGAGTCAATAAATGCACATAGGTAAGATGAGTATTTTCCTTTGGATTGTATTTTGAAATGCTTTTCCTTTTTCACTTTCACTCTACCTCCATGCTCTGTTTCTAGATTTGGAGTGCAAGTCAGCATTCATTTCAACACTATCCTTTCTCTAACCAGTTAGAATTTTAATCCTGTTTAGTTTGCTGTATGGGCTTCTCCTGATTGCTGCAGTTCATACATAGTTAACATGTTTCTATTATGTCATGGTGTATAGGTGCTGAATATTATTTGGAAATAGTATATTGACATCCACATAAAGAGATACCAGTCACCTTGAATTTCACAAAGAGGACAGAAGCTCTCAGAATTAATTCACGTTAGCTTAATACTTATTTTTCTTTACTTTTCTTCTAGCCTCTGGGTAGAAATACCTTGACTGTGAACTATGTATGTACCATTTCCTAATAGAGTTATCCCTCAGTATTGGTGGGTGATTGGTTTCAGGACCTCTTAGAGATACCAAAATTTGAAGATGCTCAAATTCCTTATATAGGGTGACATAGGATTTGTATACACTTAAGTACATCCGCCTGTATTCTGTCAGTCGTCTCTAGAGTACCCATAATACCTTGTATAATGTAAATGTCATGTAAATAGCTGTTTTGCTATATTTAGGCAATAACGACATGAAAAAAGTATATTTATTGTAGTACTTTTCCCCCTACCAAGTAATTTATGATTTGTGACTGGATGAACCCTGTGGATATGTGTATATTTTCAAAACATGTCAAAAGAAATGTTAGGAAACCCATGGATGTTTTACAATTTGTCATTTTAGTTTTTTTCATATTTAATCATCTTTTGTTTTCCAGGTAAACTAATCAGACAAAACATTTTATTTGAAGATAAGTTTATTTTTAATTGAGGGAGATTAAAGTTTAATAGTTGAAAAAAAAGTTTAATAGTTGATATAGTTCAGTATAAATCAAAGCATTCATAATTACAGCACTCCTAAACACATATTTCTTGCCTCTGACATGAATATAGTGCTCAAAGATCCAGACAGCAATCCATACAGCTTACTTGATAATACAGAATCAGATCAGACTGCAGACACTGATGCCAGCGAATCTCATCACAGTACTAACCGTCGTAGGCGGTCTCGTAGACGAAGGACTGATGAAGATGCTGTTCTGATGGATGGAATGACTGAATCTGATACGGCTTCAGTTAATGAAAATGGGCTAGGTATGTAAGCATTGGAGAAATGAAATGTATACAGTCAGTTGTATAAAAACTATAATATTAATGTAGGAAACCTTTTTCAAAAGTATACAATTCATAAATGACTTTCTTAGTGTTTACTTCAAGGTAATTAACTTTGTCTGATTCTCGGATTTGTCACAGTCGAATTATTTGAGAGTGGAGGGTTTATTGCCCTTCAATGCCATTAAGTTAGTACAAATACTAAACTCTTCAAATTAAAATTGGGCTTTCAGCTTACCTCTGTAAAACGATTATAAACAACCAGGTGAAAATATGTATCCCAATAGCATTAATTTGGCTAAAACCAAACCATATCAAGAGGAAAACTACCCCCAAGTGATGGTAATTTAAGTCTGAGAATTTGAGTTAAACCATCTTAGATCTGTTTGGAATGCTTTAAGTTACAAGTGTGTATCCTGTCACTACTGTATGTTTTATTTTTGATGTTTGAAATTTCTTCCCTCTTTTTTAAATAAGAAAAGATACGTTGTTTTTGTTTCTGGCTTACTTGTTAATTTTGTCAGAATAGTTCATGGTAAACTTTGCAATTACAGATGATAGTGAAAAAAAACCCCAGCGACGCAATCGTAGCCGCAGGCGTCGTTTCAGGGGTCAGGCAGAAGATAGACAGCCAGGTAACTTGAGTGGACCTGTTGATCAGGTCACAAGCATGAAAAGAAAAATGTCATGTGTCTATGTTGTAAATATATTTACATATGCACATGCGTGTATATACATTAAAAACTTACTTTGCACAGATATTTATTCAACTAATGTGACTGCTATTAAAATAAAATGCATTCTCTGACAGTATAGATGTTTAGTAACTAGTCTTAAATCTAACTGAACTAATGCATCTTAATGTTTTACATGAAGATACTGTTGAGAAGACTATTGCTTGGCAGATTCTTCACACTTGAATTGGGGCTTGCCATCCCAGGGACTTTGTTGTAGATTGTGACTGAGGTTGATTGGCAAAATTGGGCAGCTTTTGCATGGTGCCTGCTTACTATACATTAATTTAGCACCTCATTTTCTTGGGAAATGGAATATCTACCATTCAGTTTTTAAAAAAAGAAAAATACTTGTATCTTTTTCCTAATACTTGAAATGCATGCTGTATTGTATTGTAGTGTGATGCCTTTTCTTTTACACGTACTAACTACTTAATACTTTTCAGTGTTATTTTATGTAGTCATAATTTTTAGAAACTTCAAAGAAACTCGTTTTCTGTGTATATTGTTTTGAGCATAATTACATTTCCTGTATACAGAGAATCATATGTGTATTTACTATGAAGAAATTGTGTGAACCAGAAATAAACCCCTTTCAAACTAATCAGTTTTGCATTCTTTCCAAAAGAATTTTTTCATGTGTTTACCCCAGATAATATGAATATTTACATCTTTAGTGTTAAGGTCTTACAGGTAGATTTGGGAAAACTGGTTGAAAAGGTATTAATTTTCCATTCTGAGAAGTTCATGTTTAAGGATTCTGGAAATTTTAAAAGGAAAACATTCACAAAATAGTACCCAGAAAATGTTTATTTTTTTCCCCTTTCTATTCTTTTTCTCCTTTAGTTTTGGAAATGTATTTTAGATGAGATCATACACATTTCTGTTTTTGAAGATGGCACAGCAGTGAATATATTCGGGACTTACTTTATAAATAAGAAAATTCAGGTTATCAGCATAGTCTTAACATGGGCTAAATTATTACAACAGTTTATTAGGTAAATAGTAGTTTTAGTCCATAACAGGACTAAAACAAAATAGTAAGATTTGTTCTAGAAGAAGCAGATATTTCTAAATAGTATTAATTGAAACTTGACTAATTAGGAATTTTCAATGTTACTATCCTGCATCTATTCCTGTTCTACTCTATTCTTTGAGATTACATTCCTAGTGTCCCCCCGCACCATCATCGCTCCCTACCCCTCTCAAAAAAATTTGTGAGTGAAGTACTAAATGGTTTCTCCTTGTTTGCAGCAGCAGTTCTAGGTGAGGCAGCCTCTAAAGTTCAGTCAACATTCTCTTAAAAGCACCATCATTTGATTTGTACCCATTTCCTCAAAATTTTTTACTTTTAGTATAAATTAAATGCTGACTATTCTTTACTACATTTAGAATGTTGATACAGTGGAGTCAACTGAGCCTTGGTCTCTGAAGACAAAATTCTGGAGTCCCAAGTTTTAGTATACAAACTACCTAGTTTGCTAGATAACTGTAAAGATGTTACTAGTTTGTATTGAAGTTTTAAGAAGATTGTATTATATGAACTAGCTATATACAAGTTTTTCTTTGAATTGACTTAACATTTCCTTTGCTTCCCTTTTATTGGGGGGCACTCCAGCAGTACGTGCCTGTTAATATTTAATGATGGCTCTTAATTTAACTGATAACTACATTGAAGTATATTATTCCACCTGTTTACGTAGTGAATAGAACAGTCTAAGAATTGTTTAAACATAAATTTAGTAGTATGCTTGTCTGTTCAGCAGAGTTTCCAGGTAGATCAGTTTCTTCCCGTGTCAGAGAGGAATGAAGTATGGAAACAGAACACATTCATCGTGTTGGTCCCTAAACTCTGGCTAGAAAGATTGTCAAAGTTATTTAGTCATTGTGTATGTATAATGAAGTGGATTATAATATCCCCTTCCCTGTGCTGTATAATTCAAATGATAAATAATTTAAAAGAAATGAGTGAACTGAGTTTCTTATAATTTGGAAAAACCAGTTTTAGACTAGAAATGTCTCTAGTTGTTTTCTAATGATTATAAGTCCTGACCTAAGTTGTGTATTAATGGTGCCAAGGAATTCTTGGATTTTAATGTTAGCACATTAATTCATACTTAGGCAAAGTGAATTGTATATACTGTCCAGCTTTTTAGTCTCTCAGAATGAGTTAGTACCTAGTGTCTTTTTATTCTTTACATAATTGTTCTCATTATGTATTTTTACATGCCAGGTATTTTCTTAAAAAGTGTGTAATAGAAAAGTTACTTGAAAGAAAAGTGATTATCTTGATATTCCTGCAAATCATTGAATTCTGTTTCAAGTCCTTGAAGAGAAATCATTGAGATATGAATAGTTAGGCCAGGCCCACAATACCTGTTGGGAAGAGGTCATTTATTTCACTTTAATACTAGGGTGCATTGCCTTTGCAAAAGCACACATTTCAGTCAGTTCCTATCTAGTAAGATTAGCAAACTGGGGAAGCGGGCTGATCACTGAGTTCACACTGGCCCCTTTCCCAATCAAATCATTTTCTATGGCTTTAGGGTGTCATCTGTTATCTTTAGTTTGTTAGTTTGTACTGACTTTAAATCAGAATCAGATGGCTACATTAGAATAGTTCCTAAAAGCATGAAATGTTAAGAAACCAGAAAATCGTACATATGGCTATTTTTTTCTAAGAAGCAAAACTGACATGAGTTAACCTTTGAAATTTTCAAATATAAGTATATTATATCTTAATCTGAACCAGGGCCCTCACCCCACCCCCAATTGCAAACACTTATCTGGACTTAGAACGCTGTATTTGCATTTCTTATTCTTGGTTGTGGGTTTCTGCACATTTGTCCCACAACCTTAGATTCAACCAGAAGGAAATAGCTGGATTCTTGGGAAAGAGGATTGCCTAGATTTCCTCTATTTCCAGCTTGAAATTTTCTTATAGTAATAAGAATTATAGGCAAATTTTTCAAGTTTTGTTTTTGGTTGGAGGTGGTACCCAGCTTAAAATTTTGAAATTGGGTGATCCACCATTAGTTTAATAGTGAAATTACTCTTTATCCATAAACTTCAGAAATATTTTTTCAACACCTGTAATTTTTTTCTCATCTTTAACAGTCACAGTTGCAGATTATATTTCTAGAGCTGAGTCTCAGAGCAGACAAAGAAACCTCCCAAGGGAAACTTTGGCTAAAAACAAGAAAGAAATGGTAAGGAGAATTTAACCTGTAGGTGTTTCTTTTTTTCCTTCTTCTTCTTCTTTTTTTTTTTTTTTTTAAATGATTTAGCTTAAAAACTTTTTTTTTTTCTTTTTACTTCTAACGTTACTGTATGATCACTTGTTTCCCCAAATAGACAAACATTTTTTTAGAGAAAATACTGTTGATTCTGTTCTTGGCCCCAGGTAACTGAAGATATGCATGCTTGATCCTGAACTACTTTTCAGATAGAACTTTTAGCATTTGCAAAATTTAATCTGCCAAAAAATACTGAGTTATAATAAAGACTTGCTTAATTTGGTGAGCATAAGGCTGTTGTATATTGCTTCTCAGTAATGGATACAAACTTTTAAAGTGTCAATTCTTTAAAATGCTTCCAGGGATTTGATCTATAAGTAGGAGTTTCAAAAAAGGTGAGTAAAGTAGGCTGCTATTTGCTGTACTTAGGGTATTAACTTTTATTTATGATGTGAGCTATCCATTGGTTCAAAATAAAATTGGGTATGGGTTTCATTAAACAGTGCAGTGCTTTCTGTGGTTTGGGCACTTCTAGGTATTGGTGTTACAGAGATGAAAGACCCAGTAGTGTTACCAGTGTTACAATTCTTTGATCTGTTGTTGCTTTATGAAACTGAAGTTTTTAACTAGCTAATTAATGTTTATGGAGCTGTCGTTTTTCCTCAACGTTAGATTTCATTTATGAAGAATTTAATAAAGTCATCTCCTTTTGGCAGGTAAAAGATGTGATTGAAGAGCATGGTCCTTCAGAAAAGGCAATAAATGGCCCAACTAGTGCTTCTGGCGATGAAATTCCTAAGCTACAGCGTACTCCAGGAGAAGAAAAGAGTACTACTTTAAAAGAAGAAAACACTCAAGAAGCAGCAGTCCTGAATGGTGTTTCATAAACTGAAGAAGTTCTAGTTTACAGTTCTTTTACATTACATTTACAATAGTGCTTGTACAAGCTTGCCAAAGATAGAATATGGATCGCCAGTCTTTACATCGCACTTTCAGTTCCTCCATTTGGAATTCAGAAAGGGGAGGGATCCTGAAGAAATCATAATGTAAACATACTTTGACACCTACTGTGTTATAAAATATATCATCAGATGTGCCTTGAGAATAGTATATGTAACATTAAAAAAAGTTGCTGGCTATAGGAAATGTTATTTTGTTTTCAAAATATGGCAGAGATGGGGGGGAGGTGGGTGGGGTGGGATCCCTAACATAATATTCTTTATGAAAGCATTAGCTGCTTTTGTTACATTTTTAATAATATGCAACCACTTCTTCACTTGAGGAAAACTAGATTGAAATGCAGTCTAAAAATATTTTGCACTGAATTGTAATTTCTTCATTAGTTTAGTCTGGAAACTGGTCTGTCTTACTGTGTTTTTTAAATGCTGTATGTAGGGGAAAATCTGCAGACCACTGGAATACATTTGTTACTCTCATCTGCAGGGACACTGGGTGATATTGGCAGTGACTGTTCTACAGGCTTTGTTTGGTTTATTTATTAAAGTGTACAGTATTTAAAAATCAAACATAGCTTTAGTTAAAACACTAAGCTGAATTAGTCATGTCCATTCAGACATAATAACCTAAACTACTGAAAAGATCCATTTCCAGAAGGTTTATTCTGTATAAACTACATGTTAGTCATTAGTATAGTATCTTTCTCGTTTTTTTCTCCCCCCACCTTTTTTTTTTTTTTAAATTTTGGTTGTTTGATGTGCAATATGTTTTTGTATGCAGGTAGTAAATAAAATTTGATCTTCCATTTGCTGATTTTTAACTTGGTACTTTTTATGCCAATTGTTGCAAATGTAGTTGGAGTATTTATAGGTCTAGAATAGTATTCTTTGATTGCTTTTCAAAAGCATCTCTTGTGTGTGTGTGTATGTGTGTGTGTATACACACACATACACACACACACACACAAACATGTCAGTTGGCCATTAATCATTTTGTAATGAATTCACTGAAATCTTAACACTAAAAATTTAAGCCGTTAGAGTGAGTAGATGGTCTATGGTATTTATATTACATTTGATATTAGAGGAAAGATCTTTGTATCACATTCTAACCAAAGGCATCTCTTAAAAGGGAGGGGATTGGAAATTAGAATTTTACTTTTGCTTTTTAATTTTTTATTAGAAATTATTTTTAAAAGTACAGTAAGCACCAGTTTTTGAAATAAGGAATAAGGAATAGACCAGTAATTGATCCTTTGAGTCACAAGGAACAATTTAGAAAGTTTTCATGCAAGTGATTGAAACTCATTAAGTTAGATATTGTAGTTGAAGGCTTAATTTCATAAAGATAAAAGTTTTACATGAAATTTATTTTAGAGAAAGCACTTTAGAGAAACCAGTTTATTTTAGGGAAAGTAGTTTATACAGTTTAATTATGAGGTCAAGTGAAGTTAATTATGAACTTTGGGGGAATGCTTTGTTTCTACATGGACCACTGAACAAGAAGTGATAGTCATTTAGTTCTGTCATTTTACATCTGAAAAGTAGGCTTTTATTTGCATAAAAGTATGAAGTGATTTTGATTTACAGGTATTAAAGGATAATTCAGGGAATAACTAAAAATGTAAAAATTTCCCAGCCAATATATATTATAACCCTAGCCCTCAAATATATTCATAAGTTAAAGCGTGCTAGTATAAAATGTGTTGGATTTCCTCTTGGAAGCCTTTTTGATAGTCCTTGATAATAGAATTTTTAGGGATGAATAGTGAAATTCCTAAGTTGCTACTTACAAAAAATAGTTTGACTCTGTCAAAGCTGAAAATTGTGGGCAGTTTTTATTCTCAGTTGTCTTGTGTAAGTTGGATAGAGTTTTAATTTTTAAACTTCTTTTTTTTTTTTTTTGGTACCAGGGATTGAACTCACAACCTCGTGCCTGCCCAGCAGGCATTTAGGCCACTGAGCCAAAGTCCTGGCCCTATTTTTTTCAAGGTAGGGTTGTACTACGTAGTACTGGCAGGTCGGCCTAGCAAGCCCAACCCGGCTTTGAACTCACAATGCTCCACCTACCTCAGCCTCCTGAATGCTGGGATTAAAGGCGTGCGCCACCACACCTGGCTTCTTTAAACACTTTTTGATAGCTGGACATGGTGGTACACACCTGTAATTCCTGAGGCAGGATGAATGTGCATTCCAGGTCAGCCTGCCTACGTAGTGAGATCATGCCTCAAAAAATAAGATTAGTATGCTGAGGATTAAAGCGAGGCCCTTGCACTTGCTAGGATGTACCACTGAGTTAATCCCTAGCCCACAAAAACTTTATAGTTAATCCCCAAATTAGCACATGTGGTATAATGAAGAAACGTGTTTTTATTGTCTTTCCTATAGGCATCACTAATTTTTTTTTTTTAATATTTCAGTAAGAAACACTACAGCTGAAGCAGTTCTTCATAGTAGTAGTATTAAACAATACTCTTAAGAGATAACTGTCAGGATCTCATTACTTTACAGATGATTAAACTCAGTGACATGTTCTGTAAGAAACATGTACTGAAGAGTGGTGATAAGGGAACCTTTTAAAAAGTAGTACACAGACTCAGAAATACTAGTGAAAAGCCCGCTTCCCAAATGTAAATTGTTGATTCAGGTTGCCATCCAAATTTTAAAAGGGTTCCATCATTTTGGACGCTGTTCTATTTAGATGAGGGATTGCAGTGGGAGTGTACTTTTTAGTATACACTAAACAAAGACAGTTAAGCGAAAAATAATCAGAAATACCTACCACAACTCAAAAGCTGTTGTCATACACAGACCTTCACTGAGCCATGAAGTAGAAGCAGAAAGTGTGTGGGGAACAAAAAATGGATCTAGTTTTTTTTTTTTTTGCCCCACCGGGGATTGAACTCACAACCTCGCGCCTGCCAGGGCAGGCGCTTAAGGCACTGAGCCAAACTCCCAGCCCTGATTTTTTGAGGCAGGGTCGCACTATGTAGCTCAGGCCGGCCTTGTGCACGCGTTGTAGCTCAAGCCGGCCTCGAACTCACAACGCTCCGCCTACCTCAGCCTCCCGAGTGTTGGGATTAAAGGCGTGCGCCACCACGCCAGGCTGGATCTAGTTTTCTTGATAGCTGGGGAGGCCAGGGATCTTGGTTTATTCACCTCATTTTTATATTTTTTATATATTATTTATTTATTTATTAATTTTTTGCGGCACCGGGGATTGAACTCACAACCTCGCACCTGCCAGGACAGGCGCTTAAGCCACTGAGCCAAACTCCCAGCCCTGGTTTTTTGAGGCAGGGTCGCACTGTGTAGCTCAGGCCGGCCTTGCACTCGCGTTGTAGCCCAAGCCGGCCTCAAACTCACAACGCTCCGCCTACCTCAGCCTCCCAAGTGCTGTCACCTCATTTTTAAAACTTGAAAAGACCTTGAAACTTGTGCATAGTATTACCTCTGATAACAGCTCAGACATAATTACAGTAGGTATACACAAGTCTTAATTTTTAAATGGGCATTTTAATGTGTAATTAAGCAGTACATCGAATGTACAGAAACTTACTGCTTAGCACAAAGTGGAAAGAAGTTGTTTAAATGAATGTCTTTTTTTTTTAAAAAAGGAAGTAAAAGTGATACAAATAAGATCTGAAGATACAGTAAGCACTACTAAATCAAAACCTTCTGTTTAAACCCTTGTATCCCCATCCATGTCAGCTATTCTTTGCAGGCAGTTTCCAACATATTTTTGCCTAAAATCACCAGTACTTCTGTAGCTGTTTGCTTTTTTTGACTAGGGTTTTCTGTCAAGATGGGGAGTCTGTAAAGTTGGGCTGGGTTGCACTTAGAGTAAGAAATAGTACTTTTGTCCTCTGCAGACACATGCTTTTTTTGAGGTTCAAATTAATACTCTCACAGAATTAATGTGAGCCTATACAAAGGGAAAATAAATTGAAAACTGGCTCTAATATATAAAGTCCCGTGCCATTCAGATGACTAGGTAATTACTGAGAGTGACAGTAAAGGAAAATTACTCTTATACTTCTGTTTTCCAGAAGGCTTCAAGGAACTTGGGTTTGGAATGGGTAGGATGTTAAGAAAAGTCCATCTTGCATTATGGTTTACATCCCTTATATGTTTTTCATGAGGATATGTAGTGTGGTGAAATTTCTTGGTTTGAAAGGATACGTGTTTGGAGTGTTGTTACTCATAACCTAGTGGTAACCTATCATAGTATTTTGAGTTTTACTTTGGGAACTGCTGTAGTAATTGCCACCTGCGTTAGACTTTTGGCAAGTGGTGTTAACATGAAACTATTCTGCTGGCTGAAATAATTCCATAGATGGAATAATAGATTACCACTTTCATGGGTCAAAAATGACCAACTGTTAGCTGGGCGTGGTGGCACACGCCTTTAATCCCAGCACTCGGGAGGCTGAGGTAGGAGGAGCATTGTGAGTTCGAGGCCGGCTTGGGCTATGATGTGAGCACAAGGCCGGTCTGAGCTACATAGTGTGACCCTGCCTCAAAAAACCAGGGCCGGGAGTTTGGCTCAGTGACTTGAATGCCTGTCCTGGCAGGTGTGAGGTTGTGAGTTCCATCCCCGGTGCCACACAAAAAACAAAACAAAACAAAAAAAGACCAACTGCTGATAATTTCCAATGGTTGAATCTAATTTTGGTGTGTACCTATTTACTATAGAAATTCATTAAAGAGTTCAAAAATCCAGAAAACCCCCAATCATTGGGTGATGGGAGTACAAATCTATACAAATACTAATTTTTAAAAAGAGTTCATCAGAACCAGGTGTAGTGGTGCATGCCTTTAATCCTAGCACTCTCGAGAGGCCAAAATAAGACTGCCAGTTGAATCTTGGGGATATAGTCCAGTACCAAAGCCCTGCCTTCGTTCAAACTCCAGTACTATTAAAACAAAATGAAAAACTGGATTCAGATTTATTTGTGTCTTATAAGTACTAAGTCTCCTGGAAAAACGATAATGCAGCTTTATAATTTTCTACAGTCTCTTGTCTTTTCTCTGATAATTTGAAAAGATCTTACAGGTAAGTATACAGTTGGGATGCAGTTATTTCAGTAACTTTTTCTGATTTCAGTTTAATCCAGCTGGAGGACTGGGCTTGATCTCTTCAGGGCCTTCCCAGTATTAATGTAACGAGTCACATATGTCAGACTCTCCATGATGGTTAAAATGCGTGTTTTATATATGTATTCATCCCAGACATTTCCAACTAGGCCAAATGCCAAAACAATGGCAAAATAACTTTTGCTGACTCAGTTTTATAATCCCACTAGTAAGTATGTCACTTAGTAGCTCCTTGGGTTTCTTTGTATTTTAGTCATGAGTTCTCTTTTTTGCAGTGTTTTCTGCAAGTTTATACCTTTTTAATAAGTTAACTGTAAAATGTATCTACTAGTTTTCTAGTTTTCCTAAAAATATTTTCCAAGTTTTCTAATTATATTTCCTGGTGCCTGGAGCTTTTCCTCACCTTTGAGCTACATTTTTCAAGTGACTTACCGTTTTCAAGAAAAAATGTAAATGTAAAATTGCATTAACTAAAATAACACAAGGTGGATGTGAACATGATACAGATTACACTCTAACATTGGACTGTTCGCTGTCATTGGGTCAAGAATCATAGCTAACAGGATAAAAATGCTTTGTTCATCCTGTTGCTAAGGTAACAGTTGATTCTAGGAAGAAATATAGCATCCTGCACCATGGTAGAATAAAAATAATGTATTGATCATCTATGATTGCTGGAACTCAAGGTTACTCAGTCCAGGGTTTGAACATAGAAAGTCTAGGACATTTAAAATATTTGTCTTTAATTTTGTTTACCTCAGACTTAAGAGTTTCCTGCCCTATTCTGTTCTTTGAAGTTTTTTAGCCAGGCTTTACATTCTCATCAGAATTTATATGTGGTGGGACCATTTATGCTCAGAATGACTTCCACAGATGTCTGAACTGCAAAACTGTTACATGTCACTGTCGTCCAGTTTAAAAAACTCAATCCAGCATTCTAGATTAAATCTCTACTGATCCTTGACATTCTAAGCATTCTGACGAAAGGTTTTTTTCAAGTTAGGGCCTGCATTTTCACAGTACTGAACACTAGCTTATCAATATGGCATAGTTAATATGTTAAGGGTTTTATCATATTTAAAAAGTTAGAGCATCTAAAGATGGCAGAGAAAAACAACCAAATTTTCCAGAACAGGTCAGACATGGTGGTGCATGCCTGTAATCCCAGCACTTGGGAGGCTGAGGCAGGAGGATCGCTGAGTTCAAGGTCCGCCTGAACTGTATAGTGAAACCTTGTTTAAAAAAAGACAAATACAAGATTTTTGAGAACAAGCATTTTCTAGAATGAGATAACAGAGGTATGGGGTTTACATGCCAGCTGTTTTTCACAAAGGGTTGTCAGTACCTCTTCAGTGGTGTGAGTTTTATGCAATAGTGATTTGTATGATGACTTTTTGCTTACTTCCATATGTACTCCCATCATCTGAAAAATACTTGAAATTCAAGAGTGGAAAAACACTCATTGCCTAACAAAACAGTTCTTATACAGCAGTTTAGGATCAGTGCTAACCCAGAGAGCCAGTAAAAGCAAAAGTGAAGGAATTGAGACACCAAAACTTTTTATGCCAAATCTATTAAGGATATAGACGTGACCTCCCCTCCCCTCACAACCACCATATCTATTGAGAGCTAGTAGAGAACCAAGTTGTAAATAACATGGTGAACTGGAGACACTCGGCTTAATTTTAATTTCACTAGTTACATGACCTTTAGAAATAATTTTTTCTAAGAGTTTTTGTTTCCCTAGATATAAAGTACGGAGGAAATTTTACTACCAAGTTGTCCCCTTACCCGTTTTTCAGATGAAGCATTAGCCTTTAAGCACTTTACTGCAAAGCCACGTAGCTATTGCAGAAATCTGATTTGAATTCTACCCCTAGTATTTCCTAAGTGTGTTTAACCTTTTTTTATTTTTTACCTTTATTTTTTTTATTAGTGCTGGGATTAAGCCAGGGTCTCCCTGCCAGTAAGCTACCTTTCCAACCATTCTTTTACATACACACACACATTAAGAGCATGGATGTCTAAATCTGTGAAAATTGGCTTGCTTTTTTTTTTAAAAGCATGTCTCCTTAGGTGAGTTACTTCATTAATTTTCAGGTTTGCCTATCTAAAATTTACATAATCATGGAGATAATGAGAGGGTGCTGACTATAATGCTAGCACATTTTAGGTACTCAGTATTTTGTAAGAGTACCACTAGAAGATGAAGGATCTATTACTGGTCATATTTGCTTCAATTATCCTATGATACAGACGTCTTTTAGATGGCATCAGCCTAATGGCTTTCAATAAAATTGAACTACTTGAAAAAGAAGCCTAGAGAAAACATTACTATGAAAGAAAAATGCAATCTACTGTGTTCCTTACTATTTTAAAATAGTTTCTATTAACACCTGTATTAGAACAGGTGTTACTTGCATTACACACTCAAAAGTCTACACCAACTACATTAAGACTCCCTTTTTACAATTAACACTTGATTGCCTATAAGCACATTATCACACTATTTGTCTTTGAAAAATGTTTTAACTTGACACTTCTTTTCCTTTAAATCTTAATAGAATTGTTTCTGATTCGTACAGACGACTGAAACAAAAGGTTAATAAGCTAGTCCTCATTATTAGTAGATTCCGTATTTGTGAATTCAACTACTTGGTAAAGTTTATAATCTCAACATCAACACTTGCCATGTTTTCTTGGTCATTTTTGAACATCGACAGAGACAACTGAATCACACTATGTGTTAAAACAAGGCAATGAATGCTGCCTTTGTTTCAGCTCCCACACTAAAAGCAAGTATCCTTTATGTGGTTCATTAACTGCCAAAATTTCACATTTGTGCTTTTTGTCAGTCATTTCTGTTTAAGATGACTTCCAGCCATGGTGGTAAACTGCTGTCTTATAAAATTAAAGCTACGCTAGGCAAAGTTACATGCTATAGACAAAGTTCAGTTTTAAGAAACTATTAAATAAGGTATCTTTAAATAGAAACATGCATAATACAAAGTTATGCATGTATTGGTTGATTGACAGAATATGACCAGAGGCCTCAGAGGAATCAGTATCTTCCCCAGGAACAAACTGTTCAGTATTTGCTAATTCAGTATTAATAACTTCAGAACACAACTATTGGAAATAATATGAAACAGCTATGCCTTCAACCTTACCTCTCAAAGAAACTTTAAAAAAGTTATACTACACAAAAGCTTTAGAAGCTTGTGCTTATATATACTGTAAGCTATAACAGACCTCGATATAGTTAAATATATATGATACATATATATATACATACATATATATTATATATATATATATATATTTTTTTTTTTTTTTCTTTAAGACAGGCTCTCACTATGCAGTTCAGGTTGGTCTTAAGCTCACTTTGTGGCCCAGGCTGGTCTTGAATTTGCATGGATCCTCCTAGTGGAGTGCTGGGATTACAGGCATGTGCCACCACGCCCAGCTTTTAAGATTTTAAATAAGAGTACACAATAGAAAATAAGCCCAAAGAGTTGATAAGCCCTTACTTTAAAATGCCCCTGAACATTTCTTTCTTTTTCTTTTTTTTTTTTTTTTTTTTTTTTTGCGGCACCGGGGATTGAACTCACAACCTCGCGCCTGCCAGGGCAGGTGCTTAAGCTACTGAGCCAAACTCCCGGCCCTGGTTTTTTGAGGCAGGGTGGCACTGGCCCCTGAACATTTCTAACACTGAAAATTTCTTACCTCTACCATTTTTACTTTAAAAATCCTTGTGTTCTACATTAACAATGATTTAAGATAAGGTTTTGATGGCAGTATAATTTGTTAGAGCTACACATACTATTACTGGGACCAATGATGGTAATTTGCCTCATGTTTTATATAGGTCCTCTGGTTAAGATTCTTAAATACACTTATTGTTAGGCTGAAGGTTGTCTGCATTCAAATGTCATTTAAATTTGCTAGTGTATGTATTCTTAGTAGTACAAATGGTGTAATATTTTGGCATTGAGGGAATTTCAGTTTTTCCAAATAGTGTTTAAGCTTGGTCATAACAATAATAAAAACTTGGATTATGTTTAAAAAAAGGAACTTAAAAGAATCTTTTAAGGGACTAGATGAATACAATGTAAATACTTCAAACTTTTGTATATTTTTATAGGTTTTGATTTAGCAAAGCAAAATGGTCAGTGACTTACCTAGATAATTTCTTGAATCAGTGTGGGTAAGCTGACTTTTAAGATACAAGGGTCCAAGGAGCTGGGCCAGTTGTAGTTGAACAACTTTTCCTCCCAAAGATAAATTCCCTGCTTAAACATTTTGTTCTAATTCCATCATACCACATTATTTTAGTTACGAATTTAACTGTCTCATTATAGTAGGGGGCTCTTTAAGAACAAGGATTTTGCCTTGAAGAGTACACAGATATCAGATTATTTGCTAAGTGAATAAAATGAACAGTATTTCAATTTAAATGGAATGTATCTGTTATTGAATATTAATCTTCAAATAATCTGTCGTCATTTTAATATGCTCAAATTTAAACAAGAAAATAAAACCAAGGCTTTGACTTAGCTGTGCTAAATCATTTTGAGAAAACTGTAGCTCAGGTGTTTTATTATAAAAAGTCAGTACTCATATACATAAGCTAGTATAATCTGAAAATTCATTATACATTTACTTCATTTTTTAGCTTGACCTTCTAGTAAATCTTTAGCTTCATTGATTTTGGCTGCAATATAAGGAGATCCTCCTACAGAAAGAAATGAAAAAGGAATTGTTATGTAGAATTCAAATTTCTGGTAAAAAAAACTTTTAAAGATCCCATGTATAAGAAAAATTGGCAAACTGTTTTTATTGTTTAAAAAACTACAACCATACAGGATAATACATTTTATTCATGGAAAATGAGGTAATTTACATGAGGGGGATTTGCACAAATGTTTTCTTTTTAGAAAGCTTAAAAACAACAGAAATAGGATTTTAACATATCTCAGATATGTGCTTTTGAAGTAGTATAAGCCTACTCGATGATTACAACTTACGAATAAACATCAATTTACTGTGTTGTTTATTTATTCATTTAGTTTTGGTACTGGGAGTTGAACTCATGACCTTGCGCTTGCTGAGCAGGCGCTATGCTGCTGAGGAATGTCCCCTAATGTGTTATTTTAAACACGTGATATTCACAGCAGTTTCTGGGTTTTGTGTTGGGAAGGTCTGAGTTCACTTTAGATTGCTTTTCTGTTCTTTTCAGTTTTTCTCCACCTGTGGTCAACTGTACTTTCATTAAGGTTCTCTATAGTTATCCTCCTACTAATTTTGATGGAGCACTGTGGGCCAAACAACAGCAAGCAGCATCAATAGGAAACTTGGTAGAAATGCATGTTTATGGGCTTTGCCCTACACCTACTAAATCAGAAGCCCTCCAGGTAATAAAAACTAAATTTCATACACTGAGGTCAAATGTCAAACAGCAATCTTATTTAAAGTGTCAAACCCTCTTTCTTAATGAAAGACCTCTCCTATATGAGCACACTGCAATATTGATTTTTGTGGTCTATGTTTTGGTGTTCAAAGGAATTACTTGATTTCAACACAGAGCTTAAAAGTGTATCAGAAGCAAATTATCCCATAAGTTTCTTTTCTGTTTTGTTTTTTCTTCCGGCACCGGGGATTGAACTCACAACCTCGTGCCTGCCTGACAGGCGTGTAAGCCGCTGAGCCAAACTCCTGGCCCTGGTTTTTTGAGGCAGGGTTGCACCACGTAGCTCAGGCCAGCCTTGTGCTCACGTTGTAGCCCAAGCTGGCCTCGAACTCACAGCGCTCCTCCTACCTCAGCCTCCCAAGTGCTGGGATTAAAGGTGTGCGCCACCACTCCCGGCTTCCCATAAGTTTCTAACTAGGTAATCTCCAGTTACATGTATCTAAACTGAATGGGGAGAAAGCATTTTAGTTAATTAACTGAAATTAACATTTACTTTATGAAAGAAAAACTAGTAGTATTGGTAACCATTACTACTTCAAGTCAATTTTATCACAGTTGTAGATCTCTGAACATTGTTAACATTTATCACTACTGTCAAAATATTTCTCTTACATCTGCTCATTATTCTGCCCTCTTTTGTGTGTGTGTGTGTGTGGGGGGGGTTATTGGGAATCAAAATAAGAGCCTTGTGCATGCTAGGCAAGCACTCTACCACTGAGCTACATCCCCAGTCCTCTTATATCTGCTTATTCTGTAATCAAATTTTTCACTCAGGTTTCATTCTTTTAAGATATTAAAGATAGATGAATCCAACCTGGGAGACTGCTTACCCACAGATTTAGGTATTTCCCTTAAAACAGCCAAGAATTAGATGAAAAGTTATTCTATCAATAGTTACTCCAGCAACATACAAGAATGTAGTGATTACTTACCTTTGTCTGGGTGATTTAAGAGCATAATTCGTCGATGAGCATCTCTTATTTTTCCTTTATTGGCAGTAGGGCTAGTTAAAAAATGAAAAGATGTCAGTTCAGTCTTCTGGGTCAGAACAAAAATTGTACACGAGGCAATTAAACATTGTGAAACTCATAAATTGGCAAAACTATGAAAAGCTATTATCAGCCTCTTAGATGTAAAATGTATTTTCTAAATCAGAACTAAACTACCTTGAAGACATTCTCAAAATGTAGTTGAACTTGATTCATACTCATTACAAATTCCTTTTAATGAAAAGGAAAATACATTTAGATTAAGTATTTGGAAATGAAGGCAGAATTACCACAAAATGTTTTACTCATTTACAGAGAACACTGAGCACTGTGATAATCTGTTGTCTTTCAATGAATGAAAAAGTGCTCTGTCCTTGTGTGCCTTCTCATTTGAATTTGTTTAAGTGTTTAGACCTTTAATATGTGATGGAAGAAGGAACAGCAAGGCTCCACTGACTCAAAACTAAAAAGCAATCTTCTTGGGACAAAATTCCCTAATAGTTCTCCAGCCTTAGTTGTAAATAATATTAGAATTATTTTACCTGACACCTAGTATTAATGCTGCTTCCCGTTTTGTCATTTTGGGTTCAAACCCACCTCTATAATAGCCACCACTGAAGGCCTGAAAGGAAATGGATTTACTTTTATAAGAAAACAGTAAACATAGTTGCTAAAAGAAAGTGTAACAACAGTAGAAAAGACATTTTAGCAAACTTAATATGCAATTCCTGTGGTATTTCAGTTTTACAAAGTAGAAATATTTTTAGCAATCACTAAACATCAATTTTTTCCCCCCAGTGAATATTAACTATTTTGGAAATGGGAATGCTGTCTCAAAATTAGTTCTTTCAGGAGTGAAGTGAAGACTGTTCCTACTTAGCCATATTTTAGATAAAGTCTTGATCTTGTATGATAACATTTAGAACACAAGTACATCAAGAAGTGGGTCTGGAGGTCTTCTGGGAAGTTCTAGGTAACCAGTAAAACAAGACTTTATGATGTGTAGAGACAATCATGCTACCTTACTAGGCCAGAAATCATCTTGGTAGAGCCTAGCATCAATTTTATCCTCACACATTTAATTACAAAAACATAAAAATATTCAACAGGTTTCCTGTACCAAATTCACTGTTAACTGACTGCAAAGAGTGTGGTTACTACCCACCTGCAGTGCTATCTAGGTATCTTAGGGACTGCCAGGGATACACACTTTAGATCCCTCTGTGCTTCTGATGCAGAGCAGATGATGGAAGGCAAGAAAGCAGATTGATAATATTGAAGTTAATAGTATGTGAACAGTAAAATGATACTATCATTCTACAATTACTGACACCATGCCCCTTCATTGTCATGTAACATTTGATTTCTTGTTGTAGCATCATTCCAAGTTCTACATCCTCTTTGGGAAATGCAAAAGAAAAGGCCAAAAACAATGACTGAACTTTATGGATGTTTGGAAATTCACCTTTCCTAAGTGTAGCTTTAAGCTTTGAACAAGAAATAAAATTAGCAAAAATAGTAAGTCTTACAGATTTTGGTAGACTCTGAAAAACTTGTTTTACTTGAGGTTCCATATGCTTCATGGCTTGTAAAACATATCGGCCTAAAACCAAAAAACAACAGAATAAGAAAATTAATACCCAATCTCCCCACTTCATTTCTGCCCCCAAACCATAAACAAACCTGCAAATCCTGCAGCAGCAATGGTCAGTCCAACTGCTACCACTGTACTGGCCTGGTAAAGGGGAAAAAAACATGTTTAGCTCTTTAATTTTCACTTTCCTTATGTCTAGTCTCCCATCCAAATTGTAGAAGTGCAATGAGATCAACAATCTTTAAGGTGTAAATGTTTTGATCGACAAATCTTTAAAACTACCGAAACTCCTACATACGTTGCATTGTAACCATATGAGATTATCACTATGGAAGAAGAGGGGCAAGTCAGCTTGCTTATTTACCTGTACAGCAGTGAAAAAGGTTCACTCCCTCCCTTTGAAAATTTTCACCCCCAGGGAAATGAGGTCACATCAAGAGCAGTGAAAATAAGATTTCTGCTACAGAAGGAAAAATGGTTTACAGAGGATTCCTGCAAAATGTCATCAGACATTTTCAACACCAAAAGTGGGCGAAACTAGTTTTTCAGATGCTGACTCCGGTTTTCTAGCAAAGAGGCCCAAATATACATTCAGGAAGCAGAGACTAAGGGTTTCTGTCAGCGACCACCTGAAAGGTCCGTGCAAAGTGAAGTAAGTAGTGTGAGGGTGTGTTAAGAGAAGGACAGAAAATATCAAATGCATTTCCACTAATCTCCAAATCTATGACAGCCTTTGACCTTACGGGAATTCAACGAGGGCACTGCGTTCGCACCCAGAGATCAGGACGGCGGACTAGGAACTGGAGTTCCTCACTAAGGAACAGCGTAAGCACAAAGAGATCCAAGAGAGTTGCACCAACAGTTTTGTGTCCTGGGGGTGTCAGGCCCTCTCAACCACAGACGCACTAGGGACCCGAACCTCGGCTCCAGTTCTCCGAAGCCGGGAGCTGAGGTTAAGGCCTGGACGGGAGGTCACCGGAGACACCGGGAGGCTGCACTCACCATGTTCTGGGCCCGGCTCTCCTGCCTTAACTGGGAGGTCGGTTCATCTCAGCCCAAAGGCCCTGGCCACCAAATACTTGCCTTTACCAAAAAGCGACACCTCCACTACCACTACACACAAACCTCCCAAGTACATGAGCACTACGAAATACGGCAGTAGCTGTCGCAAACTAAGCCGGAAAACTGTCGTAAAAGGAGACCTAAAAGGAGGAGGTAAGGTCGCTGCAGCAGTGGGAGGGCGGAGAACCAGACTTTGGGTTGGTTGAAAAGTGGGCGGGTCGCCTCTTTTCGGGCTTTAAGGGTGGGACTTATCGCTGTCCTTTGCTCTTTGCTTCCAGCCTTTTAGGATTTGGCAGTTCTTTAAAAAAAAAAAAAAAAAAAAAAAAAGGTTAAAAGGATTTGGAAGTTCTTGTCAGGAAGGGCTTGAGTATAGAAGAATATGGGGAAATAGTTTTGTTTCCTACCTCCTAGCACCTCGTAGTGCCTTTTACAGTGGGTCGTTTCGAATTATCAAGGGCAGCGAATATACTTAGTCATGTTGTGACAGGTTACCACCATGAAGCCGTGGAAACGTGTAGCAACCTTATGTAGCCAAATAGGTGTTCCAGAAAACTAAACGAACTATTTAAATATTAAGGTGAGTTCGATAGTGTTCTTTTATTTACAAAAAACAAAAACAAAAACAAAACAAAACAAACCTTTATTTAAAGATACAAATTGTCAGGTCTTATGTGAATGTTTGGATAATTTTTTAGAATGGGCTTGCCATTTCATAGACAGTATCGTGATCTTGGGATCTCAATATTCTACAACTGAAACGAGCTATAAATTTAACCCCTCTGCAGTCCCCAGCAGAAAACAGGGTTTGAGTTTGACCCTTCAGTGCATCTATTTCGTATATGCCTATGTAAATACTTGAGGAGAGAAGAATAACGAAGACAAAATGGAAGTTTTATAATGTGATATTTGGATGACTGGAATAAATTTGGAGTTACTCCTGATTTGGAAATTACAAAGTATTAAAAATCTGTTTGCAGTGCAATTCTGCTTTAATGGGTTGGTTGTTTATTAGATGAATACAGGTACGTGAATATTTTAGTTTTGCAGTCCTCATCTATAAAAATATTTTCCATTTGGAACTTCAAGAATCCTTGTAGCCCTAAGAATTTTTTTTCTTTGGTACCGGGAATCTAATTCAGGACCTTACAATTGCCAGGCAGGTACTGTGCCACTGAGCTATACTCTGTAGACTGCCCCTGCCCTAAGAAATTGTGTGATGGAATTGTTAGCACATTATTTAAGATCACATCCAAAACTAACTAGTATGAAGTGTACATTTTCCTTTTTGCCTCTTTCATCTAGTTTTCACCCAACAACTACAAAGTGAATAATCAAGGGAGGCATAAGAACTTGGGAACAAATTGGCAAAGAAGAAGAAGGCGAAGGAGAAGAGGAAGAGGAAGGAGAAGGGGAAGAGAAAGTGGAAGGAGAAGGGGAAGAGAAAGAAGGGGAAGGAAAAGGGGAAGAGGAAGGGGACCCTAGAATGCTACTCGGGAAAATTTATTATCCATATTTTTGCTGTGTATAAACTATGTTTGCTTGAGAAACCTTGCTTCAAAAAACTGGAAGTAGAAAATACAAAAGACATTTTGTCCAGGTAGTGATAGCTCTAATTCTGGAAGTAGGTCAAACTGGATGTATAGGATGGTTCTTTCACTTACTAGTTCTGAGTTGGAGGAATTGTTTCTGACTCTTGAATTTCTCATTTGTAAAACAAGGGCATGATGATTACCTTGCCAAGTTTTTGACTGCTTAAAAGTTATGTATATAGTGTGCTTTGCACATAATCATCATTCTGTGTGGGGCCTTATTCTGAGGGAAGCCACAGTAAAATTTGGTGTGCAGAGACTTGCTTGATTCTCAGGACATTGCACTTGTGGATATTAATTTAGTTCTCTCTTCCCTAGCTGATCAAATTCTGAAAAAGCCTTTAAAAATACCCATAGACTACTGAATGGATAAATAATTATTCCTTGCTTCTTCTGGCTTCTGGTGACTGCCAGAATTTCTTGACTTGTTACTGAGTCACTCTAACCTTGGTGGCCCATGTCTTGAAATGTGACTCTACTTTGCCTTCATAATGCACTTCTCTCTGTGTAATATCTCTTTCTGCTTCTTTCTTAAAGGATATTTGTAATTGAACATATAATCCAGGGTAATCTTTCCTTCTTAGGACCCTTAATTTAATCACAGCTTCAAAGACGTTACAATATAAAATAGTAATCGCAGGGATTAGGTCCTGACATCTTTGGGTGCTATTATTTAGTTTACTGAGGAGAATAAGAATAGAAGAAAAAAGAACAAGAAAGAACAAGAAAGTGTGCTCAATTTGTGTTTCCAAATTTGTCAATTAGTTAAATCACTTCTTGAAGAGGAATAGGTGGAGGTGAGAAGGAGTAGATATGAGTTTTCTTCTTGCATTGTGACTTTCAAACAATTTTTTACCATGACCGTTAGTAAATATAGTGTGCCTTATGATCCAGGAAACAAATACACACTTGGGCACACTGAGCATATGCTGCTGCACATACACATGCACAGATACCCATAATTTAAACTTGTCTTTACTTCATGAGATACTTGCTGGTCTTTTTTATATTTTCCCATTTTTTGGAGACAGTGTCTCATATGAACCTCAATCTGCAATCCTGGCTGGGTTTGAACTTGCAATCCTCCAGCCTCAGCCTCTCGAGTGTTGGGATTACAGATGTGTACCACTGTGTCTGGTTGGTATTTTTATTTGTTTATTTTTAAATCTTGAAAACCTTTTAAGTTTGTGACCCTCTAAGTGGTCATAACATAAAGTTTAGAAAGCATTGCTCTGCAAAACTTCACATTTGGAATAATGCCTGGCAAATAATGTTTTTCCCCCTTTAAAAATTATATGCTTGTCATTTGCTTTATGTAGATTATTTCATTTCACCCTGTAAAAGTAACATTTCTATTTTATAAATCAGGGTAGTTTACTGATAAATTTTGTTTTCCCCTCCAGATCTCCTCTCTATACTCCCCTTTTTATACCATGCTGTTTGCCCTAGAGAAGCTCAAGAGGTTAGGAAGCTGCCTTTAATGGACTGCATCAATGGTCTTTTTTGTCTTCTGGCTTGAAGTTCACTTAGCTGTGTGATCAGCACACCAGACAGTAGGAAAAAATGTGAGTTCATGATCTTCATTTCTGCATCTTTCTTTCTGGAGGTTACCTTAGGCTGAGTGAGTTTTTTCACTGAAGAAAATAATTTCTGATGCATGTGTTTTTTAGTAATCACTCCTACCTCTTGCTTCTTTAGGTCTAAAAGTATTAATGACATCACTGACCCCTACTTACCCTGCTGGACACATGACACTTAACCATATATTCTCATTTTCCCTTTCTCTTTGTAAACTGTCCCTTTATTAATGTCCCCATTTAGCTATGTTATTCTTCCTGCTATGGTCTAAGGGTTTGTGTCCCCCAAATTCACATGTTGAAACCTAATCACCAATGTGATGGCATTAGGAGATACTGACTTTTTTTTTTTTTTTTGGTACTTCAAATTGAACTCACAACCTCATGCTTGGCAAGTAGGTGCTGTGCGGCTGAGCTATAACCCCGGCCCAGGAGATGATGTCTTTGAAAGGTGATTATATCATAAGAACAGAGCTATTATTAGGAATATGGTTACTACCTCATGAAAAAAGTATCCAGGCTGTATGTGGTGGTGCACGCCTGTAATCCCAGCACTCAGGAGGCCGAGGCAGGAGGATCGTTGTGAGTTTGAGAATAGCCTGGCCTACGAAGTGAGTTCAAGGTCAGCCTGAACTGCATAGTGAGACCCTGTCTCAAAAAGACAAAAGAAAAGGTATCCAGACAGACCTTTGCCCTTTCTACTATGTGAAGATACAATGAGAAGGTACTATCTATGAACCAGAAAGCTGTCCCTGACCAGACATGGAATCTTCCTTGACAAACTTAGACTGAGAAGATGGCTGTGTATGTGGAAACAGGCTCTTACCAGACTCTCATTCTGTCACTACTTTGGTCTTGAGCGTCTAACCTTACAGGTGTGGGAAATAAATGTCCGTTGTTTATGGGTCACACAGTCTGGTATTATGTTATAGCAGCTCAACAGAAAAAGGCAGTGCACCATTTGTTGCTAACATGAATAAGGGCTATTGTAAGAGATCATTACAGTGATTCTAATGGAAGATGATGGTAGCAGTGGAGTCAAAGTGGTAGACTCCTGCAAATATTTTGAACGTATACCTGATAGAATTTTCTGAATGGATAAGATATACTGCATTAGAGAAAGAAAGGAATCAAGAGGGATTATGAAGCTATAGGCTTTGCAGTTGGAAGAATGGAGCTTCCGTTTAATGTGATCAGATAGACTTCAGGAAGAGCAAGGTGAGTGTAGGAGTTCTTGTTATGTTGTTTGAAATGACAACTAGATAGTTGAATTATTTTGTCATAAAGGCAGTTGGACAATTCTAGTCTGGTGTCAAGAGGGAGATGTGGGAGTCATTAGCCCATGGGTGGTCTTCAGAACCATGCAACAGAGATGAATGGGTGCATTGCATGAGTGGATGAAGAGAGAGAGGGAGAGACAGAGAGAGAGAGAGAAGCACAGTAAGGACAGTGTTTTGAATTACTTCCATACTTGGAATTAAAAACATGAAGGAAGCCCCAAACATTAGACTGGAAAGAGGGGCACAAGTCAGGTGAGTGTGGTTTCCTGGAAGGCAAGTGCAGAAAGTATATATTAGAGGAAGGACTAATTGTGTCAAGTGCTACGAATAGTCAGATAAGGTAATGACCAAGAATTGCCTGCTGGAGATCATTGGTGACATCAAATGAAGTTCTGTCATGTGATGGGAACAAAAATCGGGAGTGGATTCGAAAAAGGATGAAAGGAGAGAGAGTGGAAGTACGGATAAGACATTTTGTTCCAGCAATTCTCTTGTAAAGAAATTTAGAGAAATGGGCAATACACAGGATATAGTTTTGTTTTTAAATGGACAAAATAGATGCATGTTTGTCTGGTATGGGAACAGTCTTTTTTTTTTTTTTTTTTTTTTTTGCGGCACCGGGGATTGAACTCACAGCCTTGCGCCTGCCAGGGCAAGCGCTTAAGCCACTGAGCCAAACTCCCGGCCCTGGTTTTTTGAGGCAGGGTCGCACTATGTAGCTCAGGTCGGCCTTGTGCCGCGTTGTAGCCCAAGCCCGCCTCGAACTCACAACGCTCCGCCTACCTCAGCCTCCCGAGTGCTGGGATTAAAGGCGTGTGCCACCACGCCCGGCTTGGGAACAGTCTTATAGAGGATAAAATTTTACAACCTTCATTGAATTACAGAATTTCAAGAATGTGAGCCAAGCATAGTGGTGCACACCTGTAATTCCAGCACTCGGGAGGAGAGGTGGAGGCAGAGGATTGCCATGAGTTTGAGGCCCGCCTGAACTGCATAGCGAGACCCTGTCTCAAAAAAAAAAAAAAAAAAAAAAAAAAAAAAAAAGTAAAGTAAAGTAAAAAATGTGGTTATTTTCTCACTCAACAGTTTTATTTTAGAAATGAGCACTCTGGGCCTCAGAGTAGTTGACTGACTTTTGTAAATCCCTGAGAGTCCAATAATTGCTTGTTCTTATTGTTCATTTTCCAGATATGTATAATGTTAGTGTTATAAAAGTGAGAAAGTTCTAGAATTTCCTGTATACCTGTATGTCATTACCTCTCTTTTTAGGGATTATTTCAGATCTGAATTATTGATGTCATTTAACTAGTAGCCATTTAGCTGGGAATCTTTTGTAGACAGCTGTTCACACAGTGTTGTACATAAAAACTCTTCACTGAAAATTTAATGACATGTAAATATTCTATATCCTTCCCTTTCATTGCATCTTTCCTTTTCTTTTTTTGCTCTTTTACTGTAATGATTCTGCTATCTCCTGACAACCTCCACCATTGAGAATTAATCATATTATTTCCTGTTTGAATATAAATATTACCGATAAATTATAATACTACATGTGATAGACAAATTCCCTTATGAAGTGTGTTAACTGATCCTTTTGATGCTGCAGCTAGTAAAAGGAAGAGTTTAGTTGGAGTGAAAAAGAAAGAAAGAAAAAGGAAAAGAGAGCCAAGAGAGGGTTGAGGATAGGCCCAGGTAGTGATACAGGAAAAACTATCTCAGATCTCCAAATGATATGGGGGAATGAAACTCTCAACCTACTATATGTCCGGCGCGAGTTTGTGTTCTCTAAAATCGAAGAGTGAATTTTAGGAACAATGGAGGGTAAGAGCGGAATATATTTATTGAGCGAAAGAAAGCTTCTGTCTGAGGGACAGAAGGAGGCCCGAGCAGGTTGTCAGGGACTCTGTCATTTTTAGGGACTTTTATAGAATAAAATCATGATGGGGAAAACTGGGAACTCGCAAAGCAGAGAGGCATAAGGTGGGACATAACCATGGTTAACCAATAAGATTAATTGCTCAGGTAAAATTGATTAAATCAAGGACAAATGGGGAAGCGAGTCACGTAGTAAGCAGGGATGTTTAATAACAATGATTCTTCCTGTAGGGGGGTGGGATGCTGGCTCCTGACTTCCTCAGGGTGCTATAGTACTATTTAGAATATCAATTGTTAGGTTATGGGTGTATTTGTTCTGCCTTTTGTCTTGATATTTGGCCCACAGGAAGAGGTGAGTGTCTCTTTCAAGGTCACAAGACATCTGGTTCTTCATGCCAGTTTCCTTGAGGGCCTAGCCTGTCTGACTGCCTATAATATTTCTGCCTAACTCAGCTGCCTGTAACAGTAGGAGTTGGATGAGAGCTTGTTTGGTGTTGAGCAGGAAGAGAGACTGAGAAGTCACATGGAAAGGTCTCAGCTCCATTTACATCTAAGCCAGGAACGCCACTCTGCTCCATGTCTATTAGAAAATAATTTACAACTATTTTGCCTATGATTACTTTCCCCTTTCCTCAACTCTTCATTTTCTTATCATCGCGTCTGTTTTAATCTGACTTACTACTTTTCTTTCTAGGAAGAATGTTAGTCCTGAGCATGTGAATGGTGGACTAGCCAGAGAACTGAAAAATATTTGAACAGAGTGATGTTGTCCAGAAGATGTACTTCTGAACAGAGGCTGTGCTCCCTTGGGTTGTAAGGAAAGGCATTTGAGGCATTCAGGATTGCAGGAGAAAGTGGGGTAGCTTTATTGCTTTTTCTCAAATGGGTATTTCCCAACTGGTCCTCCTTTCCATTCCATCTTAGCGTATCTGTGCCCATTGTCTTACTCAGTCTTTTTTCCCTATTCCTGAGCCAGGGTTCCAAATGCACGCAGAGCTTTATGTATTGAATAAATCAAGCCCTCCCTGCCGAGCTGTCAGTAAATGGAACTGACCAAGAGAACAATCTGTGTAAGTGCATCTTGTGCTGAACCAGACAGACAAGTACAATTATTTGATTGCTGGAAATTGGCACTAAATGAGGGTGAAATAGTGGGTCTGAGACTTGTTGGTGAATATTATTAATAATATAGTGTCATGCATTAATAACATAGTGTCATGTGAAACAAAGCTACACCGGGGGCTCTGTCTGAAGTCCTATTTTAAATCACATTTTTAGGAAGGAAGCAAGGTAGTTGAGGAGATGAGCAATAATAAAGCAAGGTGTCTTTAAATAGCAGCTTAGAGTTTTGGTGGAAGTTAGAATAAACATTGTACTAATAAGATATTTGGTGGCCAGAATGAAAAGTATGGAATTCATCATAAAAGTTGCACTACTGTTTAGCTTTGTAGAATGCATTCACAAGTTTTCATCTTTTTTCTATCTTCTAGACAAGTTTAAGTATCATGGGAAATTAGGCAAGCAGAATTCTCTTACAGTGCTGGTGGGAATGTAGATCGGTACAACCACTGTGAGAAAACGTCACTATCTACTGAAGTTGAAAATAAACATGAAGCTTTCTGTTCCTTAGAAAGTTGCATTTCTATATTGCTTTTCTGTAAAAAAATCATTTTTACTCTCATCCTTGCAGACCTTGAAGAGAGGCCACTGGAAAATTTCAAGAAATTCTTTCTGTCCTCAGTTACTGTATAGTTTACTGCTTCAGCCCAGGACCATAGGCGGCTGTTTAGACTCCTCTCCACTTTCCTCTTCACAAACCTCCTAGTTCTGTCAAATGGCATTTGTCACTGTTGGTCTCCAAATGTGCTCTGAAACCCCTCCCCCCTTGTGCTTTTAGCCAAGTCATTCTCTTTTCTGAGCACCTCTCTCCCATTTCACCTCTGTCTTTCAGTTAAATGTTCAGATCATTTAATCTTCTATAGTGGCTCCTTTGTCTATTAAAATGGGGAACAGGTATCTATAGACTTTTTATATAAAGTAGCATATTAAATATTTTAGGTCTTTCAGGTCACACATAGTTTCTGCATTCTTTGTTTTGTATTAGAGTCTGAAAACCATTCTTCTGTCATGAATCGTTCAGAAATAGACCTCAGGATGAACTTGGCTTATAGGATAAAGTTTGCCAGCCCATAGTCTAGTGTAATCTATCCTTTATCTGAAGTCCTGTGTAATTTTGTGTATGCCACACTGCCAATTTCTAAACATGCATAGCAATTATTAATATACAAGTATTTTCTGTATTTAACTAATAAATCATTTCTCATGTGCTTTTTTAAAATTCCCTACAACATCTATTATAGTGTCTAAAGAGAAAGTACTAAAGATATTTAAAAATAGATGAATAAATTATTGTTGATATTGATATAGGAAAAATCATCCCAGACCTCTAAATGATATGGGGGAATGAAACTCTCAACCTACTATACGTCTGGTGCGAGTTCGTGTTCTCTAAAATCGAAGAATGAATTTTAGGAACAATGGAGGGTAAGAGCAGGATATATTTATTGAGAGAAAGAAAGCTTCTGTCTGAGGGACAGAAAGGGGCCTGAGCGGGTTGCCAAGGACTCTGTCATTTTTAGGGACTTTTATACAGTAAAACCATGAGGTTAGATGGGTCCAAGGTGGGGAAAATGGGAACCTGCAAGGTGGGCATAAGGTGGGACATAACCATGGTTAACCAATAAGATTAATTGCTCAGGTAAAATTGATTAAATCAAGGACAAATGGGGAAGCGAGTCACGTAGTAAGAGGGGATGCTTAACAGCAGTGACTCTTCCTGTAGGGGGTTGCGATGCTGACTCCTGACTTCCTCGGGGTGATAGAGAACTATTTGGACTGTTGACCCTTAGGATGTGGTTGTATTTATTCTGCTTTTTGTCTTGATATCTGGCCCACAGCAGGAGGTGCCTGTCTCCTCAGAGGTTACAAGGTATCTGAACTTCTGCACTGGTTCCTTTGAGGGCTTAACCCTGTCTGACTGCCTATAATATTTTTGTCTAACTCATTTTTCCTATAACAATATCTTCCAGGAAGAATATAATTTCTTTTCAAGTCTTCTAAGCCTTTCCTTTTATGAGGTATGTTTTCCACCTTCCTCCTGTCCATGGACCAAAGCTTTAGTAAGGCCATGTACACCCTAAATACAACTGGCATTTAGAGAGGGCGTGTTGTGTTTATCCATTAAGTACTGCATTCATTGAGCACTTATAATATGCAAGTCACCATTTTAGGCTCAGAAAACATCAGTGGGGGAGACAGACAAAGTCTCAGCCCCTGTGGAGCTCTGTAGTATAAGCTGGGTGTTAATATGAGCTCTTTCTGTGATGTGTCTCAACTTTCTTAATCTTAATAATAGCATTCACCTCTTGGTTTACTAACATGCAAGAACTAATACAAATTATAATAGTAGAGACTGACATTTATTATATACTTAAGACAGTTACAGATGTTATCTTTGAAAGTATGTACAGACATAAGGAATTTATAAAGCAATTAACTGCATTTAGGTATTTTGTGTCAGTCTGGGTAAACTGGTGATCATAGCTGTCACCTGTATTACAGAAGAAGAGCTAAGCTATTAGAGGCAATATTTTGATCAAAAGCTAAATTAAGCAACATTATATATAATAGACACAAGGCTTAATAATTGTTCATGGGTTTAAAACATAGCTACTAGGTAAAAAAGTAAAGATTTGATTTCAACTCTACTTGACTCCTAAGTCTGTGACCGTTCTAATGTAATCAAAATAATGTTGGTCATGCTAAGTTTGAGTCATAGCACAGATTTGCATTGAGATTAACAAAAATGAAGAAAAACTACAAACAAAATGCAAACTATACATACAATCAGTGGAAAGAAATCAAGACATTTTGTGTCATTTTCCAAGAGAGAGTAACTTCTTAATTGAATTTCTTTACATTTCTTATTTCTTATTGCATGCCTCCTAATGCATTCCTCACACAAAATCCATTGCCAGACAAAGCTCTCAAATTCTCTCCCAATGTTGTTTAGCCAGATCTTTTTCTTATTGCTGTTCCTTAAGCCATTTCATGCCTTTGCAGTCAGTTTGTCCATCAGAGTGTTCTCCTGTTTCTTTATTCTCTCACTCTGCAATACAATGTGGAAGGTTAAATTCTAGAATAGCCGCCAAGATTCCCACATACTGGTATATACCCTCCATATTATTCAAAATCCTCAACTACAGTTTGGAACTATGGAAATGGTAAGATAATCATAGCTTTGCTTAGATTACAGACCATGGTAGAAGTGTGAGATATTCACTCTTGAAGATTACTTTATCTGTCTATGACACCATTGTAGCAGACAGGAGTGAGCATCTCTTGCTTGCTTTGAGCTCTAATGTGAGAGTCGTGTGACTAGGATAGGACAATGATCTCTAGGATGTGATGCTGGTAAGATAATGGGGACTTTAGTTCTACAACTGCAAGGAACTTAATTCCACCAGCAACCTGAATTTAGTTGCAAGAGTCTCAGATCAGATCACACCTTGATTTGTGAGATTCTGAATCCAGCTGTACCTTGCTGAGACACTTGATCTACAGAAATTATGAGATAATAAATGTTGTTTTAAGCCACTACATTTGTAATAATTTACTACACAGAGCAGTAGACAATTAATACATGGACATTACGTTGGTTTCTGCCAGGCGTGTTCAACCCACAGAACACACATGACTGCGAACAGCTAGTAATACTGGCTCAAAAGAGAGTACACTTTAAACATTTATTATGTGATTTTTGGTAATTTTTTTATGGCCTTGGGGAGACTTTACCCTGAGCTACATTTCCAGTTCTGTTTTGTTCTGTGTTTTGAGATACGGTCTTACTAAGTTGCCCAGGCTGGGCTGGAACTTTGGATCCTGCTGCCTCAGCCACCCAGAGTACTAGGATTATAGTCATGTGCCACCATGGCAGTCCCTTTAGCAATATTTTCCATGACTTGATTTGCGGGGTGCTAGAGTGTGGACTGTGTAGGCAACAACAGAATCCTGTTTAGGGGAGGGCACAATGCAGTGCTTGCTCTACCTCCTGTGCCCTTTACACACAAATTGAAACTCACATGGTCAGAAGTTATGTGTGCTTGTGTGACTTGGTGAGTAATACAAGCTCAAATATCCTACTAGTTTTATGTTTATGTTGCCCTCTTTTAAAAAATGTTATAACAAAAATATTAAAAAAGAACTTCTGTTAGTATCCATATAACTATATTATTTATTTTCTATATGGGTCAAGACAGATCTCTTTGCTCAGTGTGGCCCAGGCAAGCCAAAAAACTGGACACCTATGGCTTAGAGAATAAGGTCTAACAACATTTGTGCTAGGCATGGTTCTTTTTTTTTTTTTTTTTTTTTTTTTGCAGCACTGGGGATCGAACTCACAACCTCACTATGCCACTGAGCCAAACTCCTGGCCCTGGTTTTTTGAGGCAGGGTTGCACTATGTAGCTCAGGTGGGCCTTGTGCTTGTGTTGTAGCCCAAGCCAGCCTCTAACTCAATGCTCCGCCTACCTCAGCCTCCGGAGTGCTGGGATTAAAGGCATACGCCACCACGCCTGGCTTGGGTTAAGCATGGTTGTAATTTTCCCTCATCCCCCTTGGAAAATTGTTACCAAAGAATGTGTCATCCTTTATCAGAATAGTGGCTCCCTATACAAACAATAGTGGCCCTCTAAACCTATACCCTATATCTTATACCAGTGCTCAGTACAGGTTTGTGTAGTTTGTGAAGGCTCCCAAGTGACTGGGATGTGCGTTGAGTTGAGCACTTGTACTATAATTCTTTAGGGACTGCTTGAAGTTGGGCCTTCCATTCTTCTCTGGATTAGCTCATTTCTTGATTTTGTTTAATCGAGTTATTAATTTTAAGGCACCAAAAGTCAGAGGTTGGTGAGAGAGTTTTTACTTGCCCCTTTTCCTGAGAAAATTCAGTGCCAGACAATACCTAGCTATAACCTGCTTTACTCCACCTTCCTAACTAAAGATGATAGTTTTCAATTTTCAAATCAGTTCTGGCTTCCAAGGAAAGTTGTCATGGTTCTCTAGGAGATTGTAAGTGGACAACAGGATATATCCAATTGTTACAGACCCATGGGTTTGCTGTTTGAGGGAGGAATTGGTGGCGGTAATAATGACTGTGTGGTGGCCCCTTTCCCTAAGTTTGTTTTTTAGTGAAAAAAATTGTAGTCAAAACATCTAAATAACCCTTTTCTTTGGTTGAAGACAAAAAGGGATATGTTTCCCTTTTTCTCTTTTTTTTTTCTATCAATGTTCATTAGAAAATTACATTGATTTTTTTTGGGGGAGGGTTTCAATTTGAGGAATCAGGACTCAAACCAAGGGCTAAACTCATTTCAGGTAAGAGCCACTGATTCATAATTTTAAAAGTTTTGCATTCCTCAACTTGATCTTGATATATTTATTTTTAAAGTTTTGCTGGATTGGTTTGCTAATGTTTTATTTAGGGTTTGTATCTAAATGTTTATGTGCAATACTGGCCTATAATTTGTCTTTCTCATAATGTCATTTTTAACTGGCCTCGTAAAGTTAATTGAGGACTGTGGTGGGAAAGAAGAATATTGCACCTCCTGTGATACTCAGGCCCAGTTTCCAGAACCTGTAAATATTATGTTATTTGGGAAAAGGTTCTTCGTAGATTGTAATTAAATTAAAGATCTTGCAGGGAGATTATCCAAGTGGACCCAGTGTGTCTTGACAAATGTCCTTGTAAGAGAAAGGACTGAGGGAGATTTACACAGAGAAGAGGAGAAGGCAATGTGAAGAAGGTGGCAGAGATTGGGATGATGTAGCCTAAAGCAAAGCAATGCGGGCAACCAACAGAAGCAGGAAGATGCAAAGATTTTCTCCCTTAGAGCCTGCAGAGGTCGTGTAGCCCTGTGAACGCCTTGATTTTGACCCTTTAATCTGATATTGTACTTCTGGCATCAGGAACCATAAAAGAATAAACTTCTGTTGTTTAAAACTACCCGGTTAGTTGTAATTTGTAATACTAACTTTTTATGGCAGTCATAGAAAACAAATACATAGAAAAACTTATGAAAGATTATGTTATTTCTTCATAAAGTGGGAGAATTCACCAGTGAAAGTCTCTTTTTAGGGAATGTTTTAATTTATAGGCTTAAATTCTTAAATAGTTATAGAAAGGTTGATATTTTCTGTTTCTTCTTGGTAAATTATGTTTTTGTGAATTTTTTCCCTTTAATTTAAAATTTGAAATTTAATAGCATGAAGTTACCTAAAACATCCTTTTAATATCTTTGTAATGACTTCATTATGAGATATCTATAATAATGTCCTGACTTGAGATAGATATATCTTTTTCTTTTTTCTTGATCAGTCTTGCTATGGTTTTATCTGTTTAGATTGTTTTGTAGAGGACTCACAGTTGCCTTTATCTTCACTGTTACATTTGCTTTTATTAAATTAATCTCTGTAAAAACTTTAGTATTTCCTTCTGCTTATTTCATTCTTTATATTCTACCTTTCTGAAATGTTTGATTAGGTAATTAATTTTTAAACTTTTCAATTTTCTAACATATGCTTTTAAATCTATAAATTTCCATTTATGCTTTAAGTATATACCATAATTTTGATGTTTGGTGTTTTCATTATCATTCAAACTGCAAATATTTTATGATTTCTATTGATATTTCTTATTTGACCCATCTATTAGTTGCATAGAAGTTTATTTTAAAGTTTATGCTTACTGTTAAGTAACTTTTTTTTTTGCATGTGATTTTTAAGTCAATCATAACTCAGGTAGGAAGCACTCTATTTTATTTGATTTTGGAAATTTCTTTTAAAAAAATTTTTTTTAATTTTTATTTTAAAGAGATTAAAACCAAGCAAAATAAAACAGAATAAAGCCAATCAAGATAAACCAGCATAAATCACACAGGACTTCAAAACAATACGAAATTAACAATGCTTACCATAATGCTTCTTGTTGTCTTCAAAATAGTTGCGGACACTTTCAGACATAGTAAAAATCAAACAAAACACAGCAGAATAGAACCAATAAAAACAAAACAATGAATGCAATAAAGGACTTCAAAACAAGACAATAGTAAATCCAAAATGGCTACTATAATATATCTTGTTATCTTTGAAATAGCTGCCCATGCCATTGGATATAATAAAATCAAATAAAACAAAGCAGAATAAAACCCAACCCAACAAACCAATGAAAATGATACAGGAGAGCCAGGCGTGGTGGTGCACGCCTTTAATCCCAGCACTCGGGAGGCTGAGGTAAGAGGAGCGTTGTGAGTTCGAGGCCGGCTTGGGCTACAACGCAAGCGCAAGGCCGACCTGAGCTACACAGTGCGACCCTGCCTCAAAAAACCGGGGCTGGGAGTTTGGCTCAGTGGCTTACATGTCTGTCAGGCAGGCACGCAGTTGTGAGCTCGATCCCCGGTGCCACAAAAAAAAAAAAAAAAAAGAAAATGATACAGGACTTCAAAACAAGATAATAGGCAATTAACAATGGCTACCACCTTCAGAAGGAGATACCCCATAGATGCTACATTGTGTATTGTCATCCTCTGAATAGATGATCAGACTACCAGCTTTAGGCCTGCAAAGTCAGTGAAACACTAAACACTACAAGCATTAAATTGTATTTTATTTAGCTCAATAGCTATCATCGCAGCCTGTATTTCTCTAGATCAGCTGGTCACTTACGGGGGTAGAGAGTTGGATTTTGTTTCCCAGCCCATGTGCCAGAAAGGGCTGGCATCTGGCTCTCCCCACAGTGGCCTGTGCATAGTGCTGATTCACAGGGAGGGCTTGCTACTTGGTGACTTCTTGTTCTCTTCCCCTGTGGTCCACAAATGGTGCTGACTCATGGGAAAAGGCTGGGGTCTGGCTGTGTCCCCAGTTGCCATCACATGGCCGAGTTTTGAAATTTCTTGAGATCTGTTTTATGATTCAGCATGTAGTCATTTTTAATAAACATTTCATGTCATGTCTAATCAGATTGTTTGCTAATACATAATGTTCTATTAGATTCTAAGAGACATATGTTAAAAGATTCCACAATAGTTGTGGATTTTTCTGTTTCAGTTTTTAGTTCTTTTGATTATGGATTTTTGTGTCTTGAAGCTCTATTAGCATGCATAGAAACTCAGAATTATTGTATCTACCTGTTGGAGTCTGATAATCCATCTTTTAATTTGACTATTTAGAACATTTATATTTAATATAATGAATGATACTAGTTTTCTCTTTGACTCCTCTATTTTATCTTCTCTTTGCCCTTCTTCTTTTCAATTAATCAAGTTTTGTTTGATATTTTAAAATCCCATTTCTGTTCCTCTATTAGTTTTTTTTTTTTTCGTAATCCAGGTTGGTCTCAAATGTGCAACTATCCTCCTACCTCAGCCTCCCAAGTGCTGGAATTATAGGAGTGTACCACCATGCCCAGCTTCTATTAGTTTTTTGTTTTATACTCTTTTATAATTCTTTCAGCGGCTATTCTTAATAGAATCATTTTTTTTTTTCTGAGACTGGGTCTCACTATGTGGTTCAGAATGGCCCTGAACTCACTGGGTAGCCTACGTATGCCTTGAACTCTCAGTGGTTCTCCTGTCTTAGTTTCCTGAGTGCCAAAATTACAAATGTGTGCCACCATGCCTGGCTAACAGCATGAATCTGACTTACTAAAACTCTAATGTAAATTAGTAGTACTTTTGTCATTTCCAAGAGACTTTTTCTTTTTTTCTTTTTCTTGTTTTTTTTTTTTGCCGCGCCTGGGATCAAACTCACAACCTCGCACCTGCCAGGGCAGGCGCTTAAATCGCTGAGCCAAACTCCCGGCCCTCCCAAGAGACTTTTTCTGT
>RJWM01005460.1:0-91586 GCA_004363535.1 Dasyprocta punctata | reverse complement strand
GCTCTGAAGAGACAGAAAGCCACATACAGGGGCCAGGAGGAAAGGCAGCAGGTGAGTAGGGAGGGTGCTCAGGCAGGCAGTGCTGAGGGGACCCTGGCAGAGGCCTGAATGAGGCAGGAATCACAACACAACATGCAGACAAATGCACTGAAAATTGGTCTAGAAGCGGGAGCTGTGATTCACCTTAGGAATCTCAACGCCTCCACAAATTGGCACTGTCTTCCTTTCTGCAGAGTAGAACCAGACAGCTGGTCTCCTGCAGGCTATACTGCCCTTCCCCTTTGGGAAACAGGCCCTGCTGCATACGCACTTCGGTGCAGGCAGGGAAACCAGGCTTCCTCCAGGAAAGGAAGCGCAAATCACCAGCACTCAAGCACTAGAACACTGGCACATGGTCTCAACGCTGCCCTTGTTATCACTTACTTGCCAGTAGCTGAGACTTTATGAATCTTCTAGAAATGCTTTGTGTGATTCTGCCAGGGTCATTGAGAATGAAATTAGCAGATAAAGAAATGGATGGGAACGAGATGAAGTAAAATGATCACCACACTCTGTAAAGTCAAGGGTTCTCACAGCAGAATGGCAAATTTCATTCAGTAAATGGACACTCAAGGAAGAAAGGAATACAATCGACCCCCATAAGGCAGTAAAATAAAGATGTGTGGCTAAGCAGGGCCAGGAGAGGCAAATGTAAGGTCAGAGTAATATGAATCAAAAAGGAGTCATCTAGCAGATACACCTGTAATCCCAGCACTCTGGGAGGCTGAGGCAGAAAGGTTACATGTTTGAGTTCAGCCTGGGCAATTTAGTGCCTTAGCAAGATTCTGTCTCAAAAAATAACAAAGGGCTGGGGATGCAGCTCAGCGCCAGGGCCTCAGATTCAATCCTGTATCTGCAGGAATGAGCACACTAGCTCTCTAAAAATACATTTTTTTTTTTTTTTTTTTTTTTTACTGGGGATTGAACTCATAACCTCACACATGCCAGGCAGGTGCTTACACCACTGAGCTAAATCCCTAACCTTATTTTTTGAGACAGAATCTCATGATGCAGTTCAGACTGGCCTTGAACTCACTTTGTAGCCCAGGCTGGTCTTGAACTCACAAGGATCCTCCTGCCTCAGCCTCTCGAGTGCTGGGATTAAAGGCATGCGCCACCAGGCCAGGCTTTAAAAATACATTCTTAATTCTGAAATAAAAAAGTTCAAATCAACTGGAGAATTTGGGACTTGCACATATCCAGAAAAAGCTCTCCTTGTCCACACCAAATGGGCACACAAATCCTCACTGCAGCATTATTTTTAATGGTGACAAACTAGGAACACTCCAAATATTCACTGATGACTGAATGGATAAATAAAATGTGAATGGCCATATCATTTGCCTATCGAAAGGAATGAAGTATGAGTGGATGTGCTTTACGACATGGATGACCCTTAACACCACCATGGCAGGCGAAAGAAGGTTGCCACAAAAGTTGCATTTATAGGATATGCTAAGAACAGGCAAAGCTACTAAGGGGAACAGTAGGTTAGCTATTGCTGGGGCCTTGCCGGGGAGGGAACAATGGAGAATGGTTGTTAAGGGGCGGAGAGTTCTTTGTAGGGATGATGGAAGTGTTTGAAACTGGATTGTGCCAATGGCTGAACAACTCAGAACACACTAACCTGCTCAACTATATACATCACGTATGTTAATTTTATAGTATATGAGTTATATTTCAAGGAAGCTGTTCAGAAAAGGCTTCCTGGGTTTCTTGAACACTGAACTAACACAGGCAGTAGAAGGGCTAAAAACGTTTGGCATCGAAACCTCCACTTCTCCAGCAGCCTGCAAGGTAAGGCACGAGGTCACCCTCTTGCAAGTGAAGAACTGAAGGCTCCGCAGGATGCTAACTCACCCAGTGACTGTCCACAGGAAACGGGAGGACTAAAGTTCAAGTCCAGGGCTGCTTAAATCCAAAGACCTAGAACTCATTTTTGTCCCACAACATCAGACGGGGAAATGCCAAGTAGGTGTGAGGTCCAGACACATAGCGGATGGGTGTGAAATGGAGCATATGAAAGCTTGGTCCTTCCCTCCCTTTCATTTACACAGCAGGCCTTGCTTTATGTGCCAGGACCACTTCAGTGAACAAAATAAATCCTTGGGGCATAGTGGAATGGAAACTAGACATACAGTTAACTGAGCATGTACTATGTCCAAGTGGGACTAAGTTCTATGAAGGAAAAGTTGTTACAGGGGATGGGAAATTCAGAGGTAGGAACACACATACAATTTGATACCATACCAACAGGGAGGGCCTTTTTTTTTTTTTTTTTTTTTTGCGGCACCAGGGATCAAACTCACAGCCTCACGCCTGACAGGCAGATGCTTAAGCCATTGGTTTCGAGCCAAATTCCCGGCCCTAGTTTTTCGAGGCAGGGTTGCACTATGTAGCTCAGGCCGGCCTTGCGCTCACATTGTAGCGTAAGCGGGCCTCGAACTCACAACGCTCCTCCTACCTCAGCTTCCCGAGTGCTGGGATTAAAGGCGTGTGCCAGGGAGGGACTTTCTAATAAGAAGATTATATCTGAGCCAAGTCCGAGCCCAGTGAAGGAGAATCAGGGAGATATCTGGGGAAAGAGAGGGCCAGATGGAAAGAATAGCAAATGCAAAGGCCCTGAGGTAGGACAGGCTTGATATATGTGGGGAACCCCAAAGGTCCGTGTGGCTGCAGCTGAGCAGACCAGAAGGGGCCAGCAAAACAGAAGGCTGAGAAAGCAAAGTAACCCATCACAAAGCACCTTGCAGGGTTTTATTGAGTAATGCAGGAAGCCCCAGAGGCTTTGTGCACTGCTGGACCAACACTGGATTCCTTCTGTACTTTTAGAGCAGCATAGTGGTGGCTGAGTCTACACAGGAGACTTTGTGGGAACCACGGCAGAAGTCACAGAAGCTGTGTGCAAGGCCATAGCAGCAGTCCAGGGTATGGCGGCCCCAGGAGTTTAGACGAGGAGGGAGAGGGGCAGTAAACATCCACTGAACAAATGGTCAAATGGTGTAGGGGTCAGTTTTAGGGGTGTGTGTTTGCGGGGGTCTGGCCTCAGCAGGAGGCAGGAAGGCTCTTTCTCCAAGATTGGAGGAGAAGCCAAGCCCCGCTATGTGTTCAGACAAGGTTAAAGAGCTCCCGACGCCAGAGGCTGTTTCCCATTGCCAGATGAGCCGTTTATTCCAAGTTGCTTTCATTTCATCTTTTGCAAACTGCTTCCTTTTGAAAAATTCTGCCTACCCCACTTCCAAATAAATACATGCTGGCAGATCTGTAAAGCTGGAGGGAAAAACCCACGGAGCAGGGCAACCCAGGCTGCCCAGAGGAGGGAAATGTGAATGGCAACTGACATTTGCCTTCCAGCCCCAGCATGCAGGGCCTGATTTGCAAGAAACACTCCTCAATTATTTGCTCATACACAAGAACCCAGGTTCTGGGGTGCAGACCTGCTGCTCCACAGCCACCAGGACTTCAGGAGCACTCAGAAGCCAGCCAACCAGCTGGCCCTGGCAGGAAATGAGAGATAAGGCAATGATAATAACCAAGCCTTAGTTCCTTTTCCTTCTCCAAAAGATGGTGTGTGACCCCAGGGCACGCCCTGGGATGTGTCCTCTGAGAACCATTCTCTCTTTATCTTGTCCTTTCTGGGAACTAACAACCCAGCCCAGAGTTCAGGGAGTGACAGCCCCAAGAGGTTTATGCTTTTGGTAACAGTGAAAACAAATCTCCCTGTTGGCAAGGGATTTGTTTATGCAAAAAGTGAGTTCAGGAGCACATTCACCAGTGATTAGCATGCTTTAGAACCTACCTGGTCATTAGGAACTCATACCTCTGCCTCAAAAACTGTTGGTAATAACCGCTTCCAACACACAACTACATGGCACTCATCCATGTTCTCCTCTCCAGTTCAATTATTCATTCTTTATTAAGGTCAGACACACAAGGCTTGATGCCCAGGAGGAGAGAGGACAAAGATATATTCACTGGTCATGGTTCTAATGAGTGTCCTGGTCCAGGGATACAAATGCATAGCCTAGAGCTGGGAGGAAACTGTCACAAATGAGAAGCAGCTTAGTGGAGCAGTGAAGAGTCTAGACCACAGCAAGGCACCTGGGTTCAAGTCCCAAGCCCACCAGAGCCTAGCCATGTAGCTTGTACCCCTCTGGGCTTCCATTTACCCACCTGAGAGATGGGATACCAATATGCATTGGGTGGCGAAGACCCAGCTAGGGGATGCTGGAGACCAAGCAGGAGCTATGACTCTTAGAAAGTTGGGATAGGGGTCAGGCAAGTGAAGACAGGGAAATATGGAGGGGATAAAAATAGGGAACGGAGGCACAAGGACTACATGGTGAGGGCCCAAGACACACAGCTGGGGAAGCTGGTTAGGAACTAGAAGTGTGATGTTGGGCAGCCATGAGCAGCCGCAGAGAGCCAGGGACATGGCAGAGCCACGAAAGGTGCACCATGCGGACCAGCCATGGTGGAATTCTCCCTGCAAACCCCTTCTCTGCTGGGCACCAAAGGGGCCAGTGCTCTGTAGGCCAACCCTCTCCTTATTCAACTTGCCCTCCACCTTCCCCGAGCCCAACCACAGGGAGCTCTTCTGTGCTAGTAGAAAACTTCCTCCTCCTCCAACCCCTGCAGCTGGTCAACTTCCACTTCCTCTTCCGTCTGTGCCTGGATTCTCCTCTCTGGGATTCTCCCCTGCCACCAGGTACCCTCCCTCATGGCCTTGTCACTGTTACGATATGAATATTGGCTTCTGCAACTGTTGATGGCACTCTGGTACCTGGGAACGCTCCAGGGTAGGAAGCTTGCCAGCTTTACGCAGGGTGGCACCTTTCTCCTGCTTGGCTCAGTGGTAGCTGGAACATAGCTATAGGACCTGCCAGCTGGTGGGAAGGTGGTTGATTCTGCCACACAGGGTTGAGTTTGAATACGGAGACAGCCACAGGGCAGAGTGTGGCTTGGGCCCCAGGGCTCTCCAGCGCGCTATGAAGTGTGACTGAAAGTCAGGACCATTAACAATACTAAACCAGTAATCATGCAAAAACTAAACTGGTAATGATACTAAGACTTTCTCTCCCCTTTTTGCCCTTGTTCTTTCTTAAACGTGGTGGAGAACTCGCTGTAACTATAAAGACATCACTGATTCTAACAACCCATGCAGCTGCGTATGTTCAGTTTTAATTTCTACAACACTAAATATCTATAGGTCTAGTCTATGTCATTACAAGATCTCTGGGTTCCTCAATACTGTAAGTGGAAGAGTCTCAAGAACAAAAGGTTTGAGAATTGTTTGCTGTTCTAATTCATCCACCCTCACCCTCCGCTCCAGGAGGATGCAGTTCCAAAGATCAATCAACAGAGTAGAGGGTGAGGGCGGGTGTCCAGGCCCAGTGCCAGGCCATTCCTCCAGACAGACCCACCAAGCAGCACAGGTGTGTCGCCACTCCACCCTGGAACCAGCCCCAGGGGGCCCAGGATGCTCCCTCCCAAACCTCCTGCCACTCCTCAAAGCAGAGCTAAACACTGGGTGTGGAAATCCCACTGCCAACTCCACTTTCCGCGCTCCTGGGTGACAGCCATCAGCCACCATCGTGCTAGGTCCCCTGAAGTTCTCATCTCCGCCCTGTGGTTCCCAGGACGGGCCTCAGCACGCAGAGCTGCTCTGCCTGCCAGGCAGGTGCACCTGATAACACCCACCCTAGCCGTAGGCGCCACCTCTGCCCAGACTGCCACTCAGGCCTCCCCACCCCCCTTCCCACCTCTGACTCCTCCCTGGACCCTCTCACCTCCCTGCCTCGTTCTCCTGGGAGAATCCAAGCCCTTAGGGCAGTAGCTATAATTCACTCTTTTCTGCAGCAGCCCCCAGACAGGCCCTGAGTTCAACAGGCCTTTGCTCCACTAAGGACAGAAGCTGGGACAAAGCAAATAATACTTCCAAACATGACAGTACCTCACATCAGTCACCTGATAAACAGCTGTCTTCCTCTGGGGAAGGATCTCCATCTAGGATTAAAGAAGCCTCCTTCCTGGTCCATGCATAGACTGAGAAATGCTCCTCATCACAATCCTCAAAATAATCCATGCAGACTGCTTCCTAAAGCAGTCCTCACTGAGACAGGAAATTCATTTCTTGGGATTCTTTGATGTATGTTTTAAAGTGACATTGTCCCAATTTGTCCCTAAATCTGAGACTCTCTGCTGCCCCTCCCTGACAGAGGTGCTGGGTAGAGCTGGGTCTCACCCTCTTCCTTCCTGTTCTTTCAGCAGTTGGGGGGTGAGGGCATGGTCTCTGGGAATTCGACTTTGGAAGTGGTGCAGACTCTTGTGGCAGACAGATAGGGAAATGTACAAATACTTGCTGAGAAGACAGAATCGATAGGTGACAACAGTAATTCTTGGCAGGATAATTACACCACTTTTCCAAGGCTCTGCAGAGTCACCCTATTGATTTCAGATAAGTCCATTGACTGCATCAGAAACACAGGTGCAAGCTCAGATCTGCACTCATCTTCAATGATCTTGAAAATAATATCCAGGTACGCAGTGCTTCGGCAAGCAGTTCTGCTTCTGCTGCTGTGGTTTTGCTCAGCAATTCATCATCTGCTTCTGTCTACCTTACCCAGATGTAATTTTACTCTCAGAAAGTGTGAAAGAGAATCATTCCTCTATTTACTCAAATCACTAGTTCTTGTGTTGTGCCAGGCACTCACGGAGATGCTGTCACCAAAGAGGCAACTGTTTGCCAGAGTCTCAGAGAACTACCCTTGGCAGCTGACCATGAGCTCAGGGTTCTGGTGCAAGGCACTCATTCTGATGTGTACTTAACATGCTCTACAGAATGGGAGAAGATATGTGCAAATTACTACATATATCTGATAAGGGTCCAGTACTCAAAAAACAAAACAACAATTATTACAGTAGTCTAGTAACCAAAAAATACAAACAATGCTTACAATGCAACAATAAAAAGACTAATCACTCAGTTTTAAAATAGACTAAGAGTTTGAACAGACATTTCTCATAAAAATGGAATGATCAAAAATATAGAAGTGATCAACAAGCCTGTGAAATGATGCTCAGAGAAATCAAAACCACTTCACAGCTGCATGGCTACACAGCAAAACACTGCAGCAAGTGTTAGGAAGGTGGAGAAGGAGCTGGAAGCCTTACGTGTGGCTGGTGGGCATGGGAAATGGTGCAATCACTTTGGAGGACAGTTGCCAGCTGCTCAAAATACTAAACACACAACTACCATATGACTCACTGGTTCTACTCCTGGGTATATATCTGAGAGAAGTGAAAACATATTTCCACATGAAAATTATGCATGATTGATCACAACTGTACTATTCCTAACAATCAAAAAGTGGAAGCTACTCAAGGGTCCACCCACATGAATCGATAAACAAAATCTGCATATTTAAACAATAAGATTTTTATTCAGCCATGAAAATACTGTACTGATACATGTTATAGCCTCGATATATTTTGAAAAAACATGATGCTAAGTGAAAGAAGTCAGACATAAAAGACCCCATGTTACATGACTCCAGTTATATGAAATATCCAGAAAAGATAAATCCATACAGACAGAACACAGATGAGTAATTTGCCAGGGACTCAGGGAGCAGGTCATGGAAGGTGGCTGCTACTGATATTGTTTTGGGAAAAAAAGACAATGTTCTAGAATTAGATAATGGTGACAATCATGATATACTAAAAGGCACGGAGTCTATACTTCAAAAGAGTATTTCTTGGTATATGACTTGTATCTCAATAAAGTCATGCATACTTAGGGATGGGACCACTCTTAGCTTGAAGCCACCTTACCTTTAGGAAACGATGGGAACTGACTTGAACATGACAACACACCCAACAACTTAAGCTCCTCTGTCAAACTGAGTGAAGGCAGAGAAAATACTTCTGTGTTGCTTCCTTCTCAGATTGTACATTAGCTGCCTGTCACTGGGATCACAGAGGGGAGCTCCCTGGCTGTACCTCCCCAGCTGTCTCTGCTATCACATCTGTAAAGGCAGAATCCGTGTTCTGCCTACCATGACATTCTGTATTGTCAAAGATGTTCATTGAATGACACCTTCAACAGACCTCACCACCAAAAGCAGGTGCAGAAGCAAGAAGGAGCCGGCAGGCTGTGAGACACAGATATAAATGAAGTTGGACAAAATGGAAATTTACCGCAGAGGGAGAAATGTGGGAAGATGTGGTACCCTGGACACTGGTTGAGCTCTAGGAACCTCAAATGACCAGAAAGACTGGAGTACAGTACGGAGCCCTCCTGCTGCCCTGCCCCATACCCCACAAGGTCTAGGTCAGGACCAAGAGCCAGTGGCAGGCTGGGCTCACACAGCGTGAACGACACCGACTCCCTTTACCCCCTACCACTACCATCGAATTTGAGCTTCCTCAGTCCCCTGAGGTCTCTCCATCCTACACCCCCAACCTCTGCCACCAAGCACATGGGCTCTGCATCCCCAGGCCTCTCGCCTGTTCTGGCCACACTTCCTCCACTGTCCTCTCTTCCTCAAGGGTGGCTTTCATCTTCTATTCTCTGAAAGCTCCCTCAGTCAGGGCTCATTTTCCTCTGCATTTCCACAGCAGGACCTTTGTCTCTGCCATAGAGGACCCACCAGTTTGCCTTCTGTAATAAGGACAACCACCAATTTGCTTGCATGGGGCTCCCAGCTGCCGAACCCTCCCTCGGAACTGCACCTCCAGGGATGCTTTGGGTCCACCTCAGTGCCCTGTGCAGTGGGCCCCACTCTGCTCTGCTTCCTGGGGAGGCACCAGAAACAGGGGGCCTAGGACTTGAACCAGGTAGGCAGCCAGGTCCTGCTGGCACAGCCTCCCCACAGCACCGTCCTCCCACCATGTTGGTGTCAGGGTACTGGAGTCAACCTCCCCCAATGTGGTATTTGCACTACCTCCTTCTCCAGCACTCACCCCTTCCACACCTAGATGTGTGTGTGTATAAAAATGTATGAAGAGAAGGGTATAAAGGAGTTTAAGGGCAGTGATGACATCTCATGGAGGGCAGGGAAGTTTGTACTGGGGATAAAAATAGAGGAATTCTTCCCACAAAATATGATGTAAGTGAAAGTCAAATTTTTTTTCTTTCCAAATTATTGACTTATTTATGGACATCCAGTTCCTAAGGTTATTAGAGAAAATGATACTGGGGTTGCTTCTTAGGTTCTGAGACACTTTCGAGGGAGGCTGGCAGACACTCCGGCCCCAGATTACCTCTAGGGTCATTCACCTGGATGCAGGAATCCATGAGTCTCACCCTGACCTTCATCTTTTCATCCCAAGGTGATTTCCCATCTCCTGGCCATACTTCTCCTCCTGAGAGCAGGGAAACCCAGTCCTTGCACATATCTTCTACCAAGACTCACCTGCGTGCAGCCCTTTCCTGGTGTGCACTGACTTGGGAGGACACAGGATCGTGGACCTGAAAGCCCCAAGTTCCTAACCAGTGACTTTGCCTTCCATCCCAGCAGCTGGCAGAGCCTGTGCCAGAGCCTTCAGGAACAGGATGGCCACGGGACACCACACACAGCCACCTCTCAAGTTAGCTGCAGCTCTAGTCCTGCATCCTGGAAACATCTCCCAGGAGCGGGACACAAAGTCCCACTGAAGCTCTCTGCAGGAGGACAGGCAGGTTATGATGCTCGCACGCCAGGCAGGAGCAGGACAGGCTTTCTGGAGGGTGACTCTTGCTGAGCAGGGCAGCCCAGAATGATGGTAAGAATCGATGGAGGCCAGGGCCTCACGCCCACCTGTTGGCCCAGCTTCCTCAATGGTGTGGAAACCTGAGCGGGGAAGGCAGACATGTCCATCTCGTGTTCATCTGCACTTGGCCTTGAATCTGTCTCCCTAGTTTTGTGGCACTCCCATGGGCCAGCTGGACTATCCAGTTGGGAGGACAGATAGTCCTTCTCAGAACTGGGAAAGTCCCTGCCAATGGGTTGCGGTTACTTCCTAAAAATTTCTGGGCACAAGGGAGTTGCCAGCAGCTGGGTCAAATAGAAATCCAGCATTAATATATCACTCAGCAGAGTACAGACCAGTGATAGTGAAACTTTTAGAACTTTTGATGATACAAACTGCGCCCAGGTGGCACACATAACCACCACCAAGAGTCTCCAAGTCACCTGCCTATAAGTCACCTGCCCCAAGCTAGGGACACAAATAAGAGTGAGTGTAAGACAAAGAAAAAAGACTGTCCCATCTAGAACACAGTCACTTCCTGCTTCAATGTGATTGCTCCAGAAAAGCCCAGACCCAGGGTGAAATGAACTCACACCTCTAAAACACCACAGTGGACTGACTACATAAGGGACAATATTACTGAAGGCTGGAGGCCCAGGCCTGCTGCCTCTGGTGCAAAGGAAAAGGACCCCTACTTGTAGCTCTTTTCTGTACATAAGAACCAGCCTCAGGACCCAGGAACTTTTGAGATCCCCCAAAAAGATCTATCACAAGATCCCTGGGACAGACAAGGAGGAAAAGAGGAACTATGTAACCTGGCAACTGAGCTCCACTGGGGCGAGAAGCAGAAAGACACTGGCTGCACTGGGGCAGACAGACACCAAGGGCACGTGAGCCCTTTCGGAAAGGCCGGGCCCAGGAGTACTCAACAGTTCACAGAGTGGCACACGCACACATTGCATTTCTGGATCAAAGATGAGCTGCTCCTTCTGTGTGGGCATCACTGCGTGCCACAGGGCATTCTGAAGAGACCAGCCTGGACTGGGAGGGGTTCTTATCATTAGGGATGCACTTGGGCAGGTCCCAGAGCAGTGAGTAGTTGTTTCAGAATCAAGCATTCTGTGCAATAGCTCGGTACCCAAGGCTCCACTTCAGGCTGAGGGAGGAAATGTAGGGGCACAAGGGTCAAGGCTCACAGCCTCCTATCCCCACATTTCATCCTGCAGTCTCTGGGGTCCCAGATGACTGGCTCCCCTTGCACTGCTCTACGACTGTGGCTTGGGATAGAGGAGCACACAGGCACAGCTGCTGGCTAATCCTGCCTCAGGTTCACTGAAGTACTGGGTTATAAACTTCTCCTGGCATGCGCAGTGCGGACCCACCTTCGCCAAACCATCGTGGTGGGTTCCGGCCAGCTGGCTGATTGTTGCTCAAGGACACATTCTTGCCCTTTCTCAGAGTTTCAGTAACTCAGGTCAACTGCACTCGCTCCTTGGCCTTCAAGCATAACAGAACCACCTTGGGAAAATGGGCTCTGATTGCACTCTTCCGTCTTCACATAACAAAACTGTACAGGGATGTGCTTAGAAGAAACCTAGCCAAATTCTTCCAAGTCCTTTGAAAGTCTCACATTCTGTTTCTTTCCCCTGTCATTTACGTTTTACATGACATGGTTTACGTTTTACATTTCAAGGTTACAGTGCATTTCTGGCCATTCTTTTTCATAGTTATAAAATAGTCCATCATTTTCCTGTATCATTATTGAACAAACTATTTCCTAAATAGAGCTTTCTGATTATAGCTGAGCTCTTGATATTACTATGGTAGTGAATTCATATCTTTGCTTTTTCCTCTCACGTGTATTTGAGATGCTGTGGTCACCACACTTTGTCCCTGTAAATGGAAGACATTCACTGTCTTCTCGTTCTTTATTTCAAAGGGGACCTTACATGATTTCTAATTTTAATAGGAAATAAAGGTATCTTTGACCTGAAAAACCTGAATTATTTACAGGTTGAGTATTCCTTACCTGAAATACTTAGGATGGAAGTCTCTAGGATTTTTGATTACCTGTATACATCCAATGAGTTTCCAAGGCTGAACACAGAAGTCATTTATACTTCATGAAACACCTTCTATACAGAGCTTGAAGGTAGGTGTCTTTTAGGGCATTTTTACCATGACCCATCATTACCGAGGCTCAGGTGTGGAATGTTCTACTTGTGGCATTGTGTTGGTGCTCAAGAAGTTTCAGATTTTGGATTTTTGGTTTGGGGATGTTCAAGCTGCTACCCAGAGTCCTAAATATGTGGGAATTGCCAAGCAGTAACATGATCAGGCCTCCAAGGCCACTCAAGGCTGAACCCAGAAGTAAGAGTAAGCTATGTCCAAAGAAGTGCAGCTGCCCCCTATTACTGACCAACCAGGTGACATGGGGTGGTGTCCTCAAGTTAAGTTATCTGCAGAGAAGAAACTGAACTATCTCTAAGTCTTCTCGGTGCTGGAGAAAGTCAGAGTCATCCAGGTCCCTCTCTCCTTTGATAATTCCCTTGCATAATCCACGAGGAATTCCTCTCCACTATAACTGGAAAATCTCAGCTCCCACTGCATCCTCCCTCACTGGCTCCTCCATGCTACAGGCCAGTGTTACTTTCACTCGGCTACTCCAAAGAGCCTACTAATTGCTCATCTGTCACCTATTCACCCAGAACCAAGGCATCACCAGATCCATCAGTCTAGTCTGAGTTGCACAGATAGAAACGGAAAAACACTCCAGTGCTCTACAGAGACCTGCAGGCTCTACAGGACCAATATGGCCCCCTCTCAACTACACCTTTCCATCTCCCTCCTGCTCACTCTGTGCCAGAGAATTTATTTTGGTTCCTCCTGTATAGTAACTTCTCTCTACACAGGGCCCTCACACACACTATTCTCTTGCCTGCAGTGTTCCCCATCACAGCTTCCACTAGAACTTGCAATTATTGTGTTTGTCTGTTCATGTATTCTTGTCTGTCCCCCATACTAGAATATGAACTCTAGGAGGCTGGGGTCTTTTTCTCTCTTTTTCATATCACATATCCAGTACCCAGCCCTGCAGAAAATCTTTAATATGTGCTGAGTGAATGAAGGCAGTGTGCAGTTCACAGCTCAGAACATAACATGTCCAGAGACAATCCAATTAGTATTTGAACTCCAAGCACCAGTGAGTATCGGCAAATGTTGAATCTTTGTGATGTGGGTATGGGGGGGCGAAGGGGGGATCTTAACATGAATGACAAAGTTTCAGGAAAGAATGAGGTTTCTGCTGCACTTGAAGGACTGTGAGTATCTGCACGTGGAAGCACGTGCATGTGTGTGCAAGGCTGAGTGTGAGTGAATATGAGTGTGTGTCTGCTCCACCGACCTCCTCAGGATGGCCCTCCTCAGTTCTGCTTGGCAGGAGAGCCCCTCTGGAACGCATATTCCTTCGTGAAGGATTCAGGAGCTCAAGTCTCAAGGCAGGCTCCTCCTTAAAAGATGTCTCATGGGGGAAAGCATGGCCCATCACCGAGTCCCCCTCATCCTCTCCCCAGGGCTCCCTGTGCTGCCATATCCTTGCCATTCACGTGCCCAGGGCCAAGCAGGCAAAAGCTCCAGGGATGCACCCACAGCTGTGGCAGATCATCTGCTAAGTGAGCACAGAAGCCGAAGCCATTCTGAGCCCAACTCTGCAGCTTCCTGCCGCTGTGCCAAGCTGGTACTGAGATGAGGGCTCAGCCACAAGATGGGCAGGCAGCCCGGCCAGCGCTCTCTCTCTTTGTTAAACAGGCTGGAAAGCCTCCTTAATCATATTGCTTCTTCTCATCAGCCTTTATCTTCTTGCTTTCCAGCCCCAAACTGAGAACTGCTGGACCTCTGGGGTGGGGGTGAGGGTGGTTCATACTCTAATGGGAGAGATCCTGGAGCCTCCACCAGCTGGACAGTTATAGGGCGAACCATGGACAAGGATGCAGAAATCACACAAATCATGAATGCTTAATAAAGCACTTCCTGTGTGCCAGTAGCTGTTTTTAGCCTTTTATGTATGTCAACAACCATACGGAGGCAGTTGAAAGATGAGGGGAACCAAGGTACAGACATTGTATCCAAAGCCACCCTGTTGGTAAGTGGCTACATCAATCAGGATGTGCAGGTAGCAAAGGTGCACTCCAAAAGGGCACCCAATGAAGGACGATTGCACCAGGTGAACAGAGCCAAGAGACATAGCAGGGGATGCTAAGGCACCCAGGACTTGCAGTAGAAGGGGCAGGCATAAGAACTGAGAGAAGGGAGTGATGTCATCGGAGTCCAACTAGAGCTGAGCAAGGGCGAGGGAGGGAGCTATGCCGAAATCATGTCACTGCAGCAGTGGAGAGAATACACCCCTGGTTCCCTCCCTTTCTTATTCAGGGATCTGATTTCTTGCTGGAGGAAGTCCAGTGAGCTTCTACTTTACCATCTATAAAATTGAGAAAGTATACAGTATGTATGAAAAACAGTACGGAAGTTTCTCCAAAAACTAAACAGAGAATCACCATACAATCTAGCATTTCTACTTCTGAGTATAGGGTCTGATAAAAAAAAATGGTGAATGTTTAAATTTTAAATAATACAATCAAAGACACATTGCCATTAAACATCCTCAAAATACTCTCACTTCAAACACTATCATCCTTACCACTTTCTGAAGTGTTCCGAAGTCCTCTTCTGTGACTAGTTTTAACTGCACTGTTGTGGTTGTTTTGATGTTCTGAATCAATAAAAACATTTACTTTTTATAGTCATTTTGATTTTGGGGAAGAGTCAGAAGTTGCATGGGGCCAATAAGGTGATGAGGATACACGATAATGTTTTTACAACTTGCCTTTCCATTGAATGTCACTTGACAGCGGCATTCACTGTATTTTTTATCATGCCTCATAAAGACACACATGAAAAGGAACTTCCAGAACTGCTTCAGAAAGCGGTAAGGATGATGGAGTAAGTGTGCTCAAAGTGGTGGTGGGGGAAGGGGGTGTTCTAAAGTGGGTTAATGGCAATGGGTCTTTCGCTGTAATAAACATTTTTATTTCAACTCATTCCATAGTTTTCGATCACCCACTGTATATACCCAAGAGACTGAAAGCAGTGATCTAAAGAAATAATTACACATCCATATTCACTGTGACATTATTTGTAATAGCCAAGGGTAGGAAAGAGTCTCAGTAACAGGTGAACAGATGAAACAATATATAAAATAGATTTGATTCCTGGTACCAAAAATAAAATTAAATTAAATTTTAAAAATATTCTGCTTTAAAAAGGAATTGTGACACCTGTTACAACATCAATGAGCCTTGAGGACATGAAAGTAGGTGGAGCAAGCATAAAAAGATAAATACTGTGCTATTCCATTTAGATGAGGTACCCAGAGTGGTCAGATTTCATAGAAACAGAAAATAGCATGATGGTTGCCGAGGGCCAGGCAGAGGGGAGGACAGGAAGGGTTTTCATGAGCAGAGTTTCAGCTTTGCAAGATGAAAACAGTTCTTGAAAGTGGTTACACAGCAATGTAAATGTACAAAACCCTACATTTTCATGGTGTGTATTTTGTTCTAATAGCAACACAACAGTAAACATCCAGGCAATTTGAGGAGGCCCGAGATGTCCGCAGTGAGTCCTGTGGAAGCCTAGGGCCGCAGGGACAGAAGTCCACGGAGATACTTCCTGGGGAGGGAGGGAGGCAGAAAAGAGGCCAAGCTTGCCCTGGGACAGAGGAGCTCAGATTTACCTAATATACTGGGCCCCTTTAAGAGCTGTAACAGCAAAGAATTCTGCTGCACTCTAGGCATTTTGAAGATCAGAGTGAGGGCTGCAGATACCATGGACTCCAAGGCAAAAGGGTCAAACTGGAGTCTCTGCCAGGCACCCTCTGAATCAAACTCAACGGTTAGGTCCGATGTTGACCTCTTGGGGAAATTTGATTTGGTTCTCAGCCAATTTGTTTTGCGACCTGAATCGTGGAAAGAATTAAGTTTGTGAACCAAGCAACAGCTGTATACACTAGTGCAGAATACGTGCCTGCAGTATAGTCTACAAACCTGCAGTTTACAACCCTAGGGTACACACAGTTGTGAGAGAGGGACGCCAGAGCGCCGAGATGTGGTCACACACGTGAGACAAACTCCATGAAGGTTAATGAAGGCGTTTTAAACCAAAAAGTTAGAAAACGGAAAACAATTTGTATGTTAAAGAAACAAAAATGATAAACAGATCTCCTAAATGGGACAATGTATGAAACCCACGGGAGATGAGAAACATCAAACCCTGCAGGATGGAAGAAAATGAAAAGATCATTTATTGAGCTAAAGAAAGCTCCAGCTCCTCTCATTTCCATCTTCCTTTCAGAAGGGCTAAGTCCCTTAGCCAAAGGCACAGAGCCTTCATCCAGGGTTGAAGTCCAGCCTGCCTGAGGACCAGGTGAGCCAGGCCCCTCACCGGAGGACAGTGCCACTGTCCTGATAGAAATGCACTGCGGGTGACCCCACAGCCTCCAGGCCCACTCAGTTCTTGGGCTCCATCCTGACTGATCTCTTATCCCTTCTCCTCCACACACTCACCCCACACAAGCTCCCAGACCCAAGCCCTGGCCGGGAGAATACCTTGACCTTCCCCGCAGGCCAGTGGAGTAGGCCCACCTTCTCCCTGCCCAGAGCTGTTTTGCCCAGTCATGCGGAGGAGCGGGCAGAATTAATTTCGCATTGTAGCTGCCTAATGACCTCTAATTGTATGGCCAGAGGCTTGTATATTAATGCTGGAAAACTCGGCCATAAACTTGAAAGAATGATTTCCTTTAAGCCGTCCCCATCCACCCCCTTTCCAATAAATCACCCTCCTAAAATGGCAGGGTGGCAAAGTCCAAGGACAGGGGTCAAGGGCTGCCCTGACTGGAATCCTCATTAACATCTGGCAGCTCCTGTCCACAATGCTCTCCGGGGCCTTGGGAATGCCGAGTGGTTAGAAGGTGAGAAGACTCCTTGCTCAGGAAGGCAGTGGGCAAGATGTACAACATTTACTCATGTCTTTCACAGAAGCGGAGATTGACTTAGCAGAGAGCTGGAGCCCAAACCTGCACAGAGTGCTTGCTACGGGAGCTGTGGGTCCAGGATGCTCCCCAGGACATCTGCGGCGACTCTGAGGTCTGGTCGGGGCCCCCTGGCTCACACATGCACACACAGCCAGGAGGGGAGAGCTGGCTCCCTTGAACACCAAGTGTGGGTCGGGGTGCCCTGGGACTGCCAAGTAAGTGGTGCTCTTGGATCAGCCTGTCACACATTTCCCAGACCAAGATAAGCGCCATGAGCTCAAGCCTTGGTGCGAAGTTCAGTATACATGCAGAGCCCACCTAGCGCTGCCCTAAAACAAAGGCTGGGTCTGCAGTCAGCAGCCTGGTTTTGGCCCAGCTTCGACCTCAGTGGGCCAGGGTCCTTGACCTCACTCCTCAACTCTGTAAACAGCCTGGGGGGCACCAGGCCTGCAAATGCTCAGCTTGGTGTGGGCACAGACTTGACTCAAGCTCAGTAAATATTGTCAGCTATTGTTCCAGCGCTTCTGTTGAGAACAGGCAAATGTCAGGCCAGTGAGCAAGCACCGGTAACAGAGGCGAGGCTGACCCAAGCCCAGCCCAGAGAAGCACAGAGGCCCGAATTGCTCCACCGAAGGGGGAAAAGACTAGAAACAGGCCTCAGAGCTGGAATGCCAGGTTCAAGGCCTGACTCTATTCTGTAGCTGGGTGACCATGGATAGTAATGCGGGCTCCCTGGGCCAGGTGCTGAGGCCAGTACTTAGCCCACAGAAAGGCTCAGACATCGCGGACTGGGAGTATCACACCAGTTCAAGATGACACAGCTCAGGCAGCTCCTGGGGACCTGGGGACTAATGATGTTTTACAGTAGAGAGGTCCTGGGCAGAGGAGAATGGAGAAAGCAGGAAGGACACCAAGAGGACAGGACTACAAGCTCTCTGCAGAGGAGGAAGCAGGGAATCTGGCTCCATCATCTACAAGCAGGATTCACCACTGGCTTCAAGAAGAGATGTAAGAGCTGGGGCAGGGAGGCACCCTCCTGCCTCAGCCAGGCCTGGTGCAGCCAGTGAACACTGTGGGGAAACTGGTTCAGCAATGAAATCTAGAAGCTGTGGGGTCTTGTTCCAGTGCCCCACCTCTCTTCTCCAGTATCCAAGTAGCCTCCAGGAGGACGGGTGACAGGCCAAGGTGAGGGCACATCATCACTCATGTTTAGAAACTTTGGGGTTGCTCCACACCCAACTTTTTTGGACAAGGCTAAACCCTACTGTTGACCCACCTATGCTTTCTCCCCCCATTAACCATCCAGTCCACACCTGTGTGGGTCCCCTTTGCACAACAGACTGTGCCATATAAGTGCAAAAGGTGAAATACCATTCCTTGCTCTCCCTAGAATTTCAAAACTGTTTACCACTGGAGTGAAGAGCATGCTTCTAGCACTCACAGGCCTAGGTTCAAATCCCCGAACCACCATATCCTAGCTGTAAATGCAGACAAGTTCATCTCTCAGTACCTCGGTTTCTTCATTTGTATAATGGGAGCAGCTACACTACTTCTCAGAGCTGTTTGAGGGTTAAGCTGGCAAATACAGGTGAGCACTGGTCAAAGAGAACAATGTCACTGGGAGATGGGAGGAATTGTTTCTGGTGTTCCATGGTAGAGTAAGGACAATACGGTTAACCATGGTGCAGTACAGATCTTAAAATTGTGAGAAGAGAGAATTTTCAATGCCCTCATCACTAAGAATTGACAGTTTAGGGTGATGGATATGCTAAGTATGCCGATTTGATCATCATTCAATGTATACATGGCTCAAGATATCACCTTGTACCCCATAAATATATACAACTGTTGTGTCAATTGAGAAAAAAAACTTTTTTAAAAATAAAAGGTTCTAAACTAGCTCAGGTTTGTTGTCACACAGTCCATCAGTAGCTGAGCCAAGATACAAATAGATGTTTACATGATTTTATTTCCTCCCTATTGTTGAATTACAGATACAGTATTTGGAATCTTTAAACAAAAGTACTGGAAATTCAAAATTCTTTTAACTAAAAATGAAAAAGCCCACAGAAAAAGCTTTCAAAGCAGTTTGGCACACTAAAACTGCAGTGGTAAAAGAAACCATTTTGTAACTATGACACAAATACCTAGATATCAAAAAGCCTGTTCTGAGTTTTCTAAATCACAGTGTTGCACATTAGTTAATCCTTCCCACACACAGCTGCTGGACTAATCTTCCTCAAATGCCATTTTATCCATCACAGTTTCACTAAACAGGTTGCCAGATTACTACCAGGAAAGTTGCTTGCAGGGAGAAAGAGAGGAGGAAACTAACATTCACTGGGTACCTTCTGTATGTCTGGCCCTGAGCTAGCATTTTATAGATAATTCCTCACTTAACTTCATGGGAAGGCTTATAATACAGACAGTGTTACCCCATTTTAAGGATGAGCAAACTAAGGCTCAGAAAACTTCAAGGAGCTCACACAGTGTCAGCAGCAGGCATTTGAATTCCACTACAAAGCCTATTTCTCTATAATAAAAAGATAAATATTAATAGGAAGAAGAAGGATTATAACAATGAGGGCTGATTTTTCACTCAGTGCTTACTTTGAGCCAGGAATATTTTGGCTTCACGTACATTAGCCAATTAATTAGATTAGCTAAGTAAATCTCAGAATAGCCCCATAAAGTACCCACTTTACAGATGTGTAAACCAATATCAAAATACCCAAGATGGCATAATTCAAAAGTTGTTCTAATGCGCAGCTCTTATATCAAATTAAAAATCTGTATCACAGTTCTTCCTGGAATATGCCCTCTTCCTTTTTCCCTTCCATCAAATTTATCAGCCTCATTCCCTTCTTAATAAAAAATAGAGCCCAGAAATCCCTTTTCCCTGTGTGTTCTCTGGGAAAGGATGGTCACAGCTTGAACAGCTTAGCACTTGCTCCCAGGGGGCCTGGCCCGAGAGGGCTTTGCTCTGATACCTGCTTGCTAGGTAAGGCAGGAAAGATGACAGCTGAGCACAGGAGTCCTTATTAATTTCGCCCCTAATGAGCCTTCAAGAGCGCATAACAGAAACACATTTTAATGCAGGTGGGTGGTTTCCTTTTACATCATCAGCTGGGAAGACAGCCAGCTATTCAGCTATGAAATGCACACCCTTCTCCCACTTCTCAGGGAGATAAAGCCCACAGGAAAGGGAGATGGGTGTTCTGGCTCTCGGTCTCTTGCTGGATGGATTGTTCTCCTTTGCAGATTCAAGGAGCAGAGGCTGGACAGCATGAATGGGTTATACTCAGCAAATGAATGAAAGGACTTACGTGTCCCACAATCACAGTGACCATATGTTTGGAACCCAAATTGGGACATATGGTGCCTGTGAGTGAAATACGAAAAAACACTGGAACCCAGGAATGTTTGGGAGGCCACAGTAAGAAGGAAATGCAGCCCCCAGAGGACATGTGAGGCAGACCCTACCCTCCTCCTTGAGAAAACTCCCCAGTCGCCCACTGTATCTGCCCGGGCCTCATTATCTCTGCTAACCTGGTAGCCACCCAAACCTGTATAATTCTCTGCTTAGTACTACCTGCATTCTTTTCTATTTGTAGAAAAGGAACTGGAATCAGGAACTGAGTACCAAAATTAAACAGTCATGACAATACCATCCAACCCCTCAAGGTTCAAACTTCTTTAACCAGAGCTGTCCTTAAGAACCTTCAGAGGTGACAGACATGTTCCATAATCTACATTCTTGAGAGTGGTAGCCACAGCTGCCTGTGGCCATGGAGTCTTAAAATTGAGCTGGTACAAATGAAGAGTTGAGTTTTGAATGTTATTTGGCTTTAATTAACTTAAATGGACCCATGTGGTGAGTAGGGTCCCTCACTAGTGTATCTTCAGACAATATTTAGGAAAAAAAATCTAACATTTATTCCCAGATATAAATTAGTAGGGTGCACTTATATGGATATTCTGAGTGCTACTTAATAATGCACCAAGCACTTCCTGTGTGCCAGGAGTGGTCCATTTTCTGGTCACTTCCTACGATCATAACAGCAGCTTTAGTAAGAGAAATACCATGATCATCTCCACCATAGCTATGCAGAAATGGATCCAGGAACAACCCAGACAGGCTGGCCAAGGGGCTTCACCCTTCACCCCTAACCCACTGGGATTCCATGTTGGGGGGTTTACACATGGACACTCTCTATTAATATCCACAAAGATTGAAATAATAAGGTCTTCTTTCTCCTCTTACTTCAAGACTCACTGAGCTATCACCTGAAATGGTTTTAAGATCCTGAAAGACCCCACTGAGCCTGGTTAAACAAAAGAATCTTTGAAGAAAAGGCCCAATCAGAAGTATGCAAGCTGCTAGACCAAGGCTGTGTGTCAGGCGCCCATAGCTGCTCAGGGAAACGCTCCCCGTCACTCCCACGTCACACGCAGAATTAGCCAGGAAGGAAACGATAAGCAATGAAATGCTGTCTTGCAGCCCCCATTAAAATTCATAACAATATTAATGTTTTCATTTAAAAACTCATTAAAATGTTTAATAAAGATTCAGAAACTTCTTTTTATAATTTTTCCAAGAAAAATGCGTCTGAGACTTTCTAGATTAGGAACACTCAGCCAGTAAAGACTATGCAAATATTCTTAAATCTGAAAATTTCTGAAATCTGAAATATTTCCAGTCTCGGCACTTGGATATGGCAAACTTCATCAGTACAGTGCCACCTATGCAGTGTTCCTTGCCTGAATCCAACTGCAGGAAGTACAGGCAGGGGACATAAGAACATGTCAAAAGCATCACTGAGACTGCACAGAATTCTGCAGGACAAATGATTCAATTTCTTTAATCTGACAGAAAGAGAGAGAAACCTGTACAATAAAACCAACTTCAAGGACAAGTTAAGAAATTGCAAAGTGCAAGGCATTTTGGATCTGATTCAAACAAACTTACTTCTTTGAGACAACTGGTATTTGTTGGCATTAACAAATTACTATCCTCAAGGCAAGAGAATGGTTTGGTGATTTTAGAAATAAGTAATACTTGTAAATAAAATATCTAAAATTTGCTTCAAAACAAGAGGACAGCAGACTAGGGGACAGAAATAACAAAGCAAGATCATAAGTTGATAGTTATCAAGTCTTGGGCACATTGAAACTCATTTAACTATCCTTTCTGCTTTTGAGCATTTTTGAAATTGTGCACCATGAAGAAAAAAATCCAATTATTTGAAATTTCAATTTTGGCCGAGACACAATCAGTAAGTACTACTTCCCAATTTTATCACCAACTTCCTAGACAAAGAACTTGGGACAAGTGACTTAATTCTGCTGAGCCTCAGTTTCCTACTCTGTCAAAGGGGCACTGTGAAGATAAAACAAGACAATGTAAGGGCCGCTCTGAGCTCAGCCCCTGGCACACAGTGAGCCCTCTCCCGGTGTAGACTTCCTGACATTCTCGCCCCTGCAGACAGCAAGCGACAGAACCTGTCCTCCCCGACTTTAAATTAAAAGTCTGTGTAATGCTCACAGATTATCTGCTTTATAGTCTGCAGCAGGAATGAAATGAATTCTTCAAAGAACATGCTTGTCTTTTTTGTGAGGAACAGCAATCTGTTTCCCTGTTCATTTACCTGGGTTGTCTATGTGTGTGTGTGTGCATGTGTGTGCATGTGTGGTGTGTGTGTTTCCACACCGAAGGCACAACCAGCAGGACAGAGTAGACAAACAGAAAAAGAGAATGAGGGTCCCTGACAGCAGATGACGCAAGGTGGCCGCCTTGGGCAGTCCCCCTGTGAGTCACCGGAAGCCACCACCCTTTCCCCAGCTGTGGTGAGTGCTGCAAAGGCCACCGCCCTTTCCCCCAAGCACCCAGCTGCTGTGGAGAGGGCGCCTTCCTTTCCGATGCTGGGCTGCATCATGGTTTCCTCTGCTCCGGTATCACAACACATTGGGGAACAGCACTTGGCACTCAAGAGAAAAGGGGTCTACACCCCCTTTCTCTACACACAAACACACACAGAATGCCACTGCTTCTCTGCTGCAACAGCAGCTGTTTCAGGAAGCTGTGTGTCTCTGAAAGAGACTGAGTCATTACTCACACTTAGAAAATATTCCTGAACACATTTGGTTAGTATCCCCCAGCTCCGCACCGACCAATGCATATGTATGTGTGAGTCTGTTGTTCCCTTTTGCCCTTTCAATGTTTCCAATGCTTGGCTTTAAAACAGTTACTGTGCTGGAAAGCAGGGGAACACTCACCAGGAACGCATCTTTGGAGAAGGGTCTGCTTGCCCTTAAATTCTCAAGCCACACTTACTGGATAAGTTATTCTATCTTTATGTATCCTGACTTCCTCTTTTAATAGGAGTCAATAAATCCTAACAAATGCTTGTTTTGAGACTTACAGCAGATCATATGTGTAAATAATAGCACAGTTTCTGGCACACAGAAGATGCTGAACTAATGTTGACTGAGATTATTTACACCTTACATGGGTATCGGTATGTGGTAAGTTCTCAGTGTTCGTTGAATGAATAAATGAGAGGTAGACAATTAAATTTAACATCTCTATTTGTTACAAGAGGTCATTAACAACCTCGGAACTATAATCTTAACATACAGATGATATTAATGTAATTATCTATTTATCATACAATAAAATAAAATTAAATCCCACGCAGATTCACTAGAACTTCTGTGGTAAAAGATTCCCAACTAGGATAAATTTCTCCATGTTCATGAATGTTCAGAAACTGCTTTGGAGCAGTGGCAATGTGAAGGACAACTTGGTGACAGTCACACTAGGCACAGTGAGACTCGTTAGTAGAGCCTGCAACGTTCCAGGAAGGAGGAACTGAGAGCCCGGGCCATGGCAGGGAAGGCGTGAGCAGAGGGCACAGGGGAGTGAGGCCAGACACACTCAGGAACCTTGGGCTGTAGGAGATGGTGACTTTCCATGAAGGGAGGGGGACAAAAGGACAAGTGGGTCAATGATAAAGCAAGCATAGGAGGAAACCAAGGAGCTGGGGTTTGGACTTCCTGAGCTTAATGTACCAAAGACACTCAAAAAAAGCTGGATATAGGCTGCACACCCGTTTGCACAGCATAATTCCCAATAGCCGAGAGGTGGAACCAACCCAAGTGACCATCTGCAGAGGAGTGGACAAGTGAAATGCAGTGCATACATTCAGGGGAATACTAATGACCTCGCGAAGGAAGGAAATTTGGACAAATGCTGTACCATGCATAAACCTTGAGGACATTATGGTAAGTGAAGTAAATCAATCACAGAAAGGCAAAAGGTGCGTGACTTCACTTCCAGAAGGTGCTCAAAGTATTTACCTTCATCACAACAAACAATAGAATAATGGTTTCCAGTCTGTTGAATAAGGTGAATACATTTAACAAACTTACATTTCAAATGATTAATATGATCAATTTTATATTGCATGTGATTAATCACAATTTCTTCCCAAGGGCTAGAAACATGAGTGTGGAGACCTGAGCGAGAGGAGCTCGGCCTCCACCTTCCTAACTCTGCATGGATTCCTAGACGGGGCACTTGGCCACTCAGCCAGTGTTCCCCACAAACTCTCTCTCTCTCTCTCCTCCTGTCATTTTTTACAGGCCACCAAAAGAGCTCCCGGAATGACCTCAGGAAGGTGAGGTTTAAAGACACACAGTGGGCAGAGTCTTCAGCTACCTGGCCATCATGTCCCTGAGGTTCTTAAGGAAGCCTGGGTTCCCGGTGTCCATCACGTAACCACCTTCTTCTGCTCACACAGCCCAAATGCAGGCTCGGCCCACAGCCAGAGGTCTGCAGACCACCAGAGGGCTCGATGGTGGTGGAGGCTCATTATCTGGTGTTGAAGGGTCTGTACATGATATGATTTTAGCTTACAGATCTCTATTTCTCCTTTACTTCTCACATGAGCCATAAAGTCTCCCTTACCTACCGTCTGTTTGTCCTAGCAGTGGATTTATAAAAATCGCTTCAGAATTGCACAGAAGAGCAAGTCAGCTTCACCGAGTCTGGGAGTGAAAAAAACTCACATCCAAGTTGCATAACCATAATGAGTGTGTACCAATTAAATGCTGCTAGGCCCGAAATGTAAACAACACCGTCTGGTGAATGAGTTTCTCTCATTTTACTACAGGGAGATGTTGAAAACAGCTCACGTGGTTTTATGTAGGAGCAAAGCTTTATCTGATGAGAGTTTTAAAACTTCCCACGGAGATAGCACTGAAAATCCTGTTTGCCTGGCCCTGAAAGGCCTTGCTATTTCATAGTCAACTGCTGAAATGACAAAGTACCCCTGATGTATACTATGTAAAAAGCAGATGCATAAATAATCAGGTAGCTGGGTTAAATCACATTTCATACCTGTAACATACTTGGGTATCATATTATTTTGGTGGGGACAAAATCGTATGTGGGGATGGAGGGAGGAGGGGAAGAATAGTATAGTGAGAAAGATATGGCGCTTGGGATAATGGAGAGTAAATCTGTAATACAGGCCTTGCCACTAGAGAGTTATACTATTCTAAACAAGTGGTTTAACCTCTTCTAGCTTCAGCTTTTTTCAACTTGCACAATAAGAAAAAACTTCGATCTCCTGGGCTTTTAAGAGGAGGGGCATGAAAGTGCCCTGGCAAAGCAGCCATTCCTGTCTACCATGGCTGGTACTCCTCCCCCGGGAGAGTGCCTGTACTTGGTGCTGTTAGGGTCATTACTCAGAATCATGTGTGCTTAACGCACTTGTCTAAATAAGCAGGTGACACTTTCCTTTGTGATACTAATGAATCCTAAAATTAAATACTTGCTCACAGCCAGTATAAGGCCAACACTAAAAACTGAAATCAAATGCACTAATAGGAGAGGCGCTGTGTTCTGTTGCCTGGCCGGGGGAGGGCGGGTATCTTTTAATCTGGTCTTTAGTGGAACCACTGCTATTGATATGTACCTAAAACAATACAGTCAATCTACCTGGGAGAAAGACTGAGGCCGGTGAAAGCAAAATGATTTAGACTTCAGAAGAAACACTACTGGGACTCAAAAGGTTCCAGATATCCATGCACAATTTTAGAATCTATTAGATCTTGGCTATGCTAATGAGACCTCTCGCTGGGAACCCAAATTCCCTTTGTAAACTCCATTAACAACCACAAGGCAGGTGGGCAAATGTGAATGTTCATAGGGTAATGATGCCTTGCCCAGAAAGGGGAGCAGCAAGAAATCACATCCCTCAGTATCCACGCTCAGAATGTTGCAGAGAGGCAGCGTCTGCCCTTGGAGGCAGATCAGGGTGAGCTGAACGCTCCCTGCCCCTGAACCAGGGAGCACCAGTGTATGAGCTGTTTTTTATACATTAAGGAAGCTCCGCAAATGCAGCAATGACTCCCAACAAGTTTCACTAATAAAAATGTTGTCCAGTTCTTTCGTGTCCCCAGATGGTTGCTTGAGCCCCCAACAAGCAGACTTTGTTTTTAATTGCCCCAAGAGAACCTCTCCTTAGAACACACGGAAAGTTTTGACTTAGAGAGTTCAGAGTCTGCTAATGACTCCAGTGCATTTTTTAAATGTTTTTGCCATTAAAACAACAATAACAAAAAAAAGTTTTGATTTTCCTATCTGTGCATCAGTTCAAACCAGCCCAGAAAATTGCTGAATATTACCCAAAACACCCACAGTCAGGCCAAAAGAAGGGATGGAAAATTTCGGCCTCAGAGGAATTTCCTGCGGGGAGTGGAGGAGGCAGGCGTGGAGGAAGAGGATGACTGAGGGGTGTCTCCCAAGCTGCTGGGAATGCTTTCTGACTGTCTCTGCACTGTTGCTTAAGTGATGCTCCAATGTTTCCTGTTGTAAGTGCACTGGCTCCCCAGGGAGCAAACCAAGTTAAGAACTTAACAGTGAATGTCATTCCAGTTCCAAATACCACTGGTCACTCTCTAGAGCCTATCTCACGTCTACTATCTTGGCTTCTTACCCCAAATTGCCTGTCATCAAGGTCTGTCCAATATTAGCACTGCATGTGGTTTTAACCTTTTTGGGTCATGAGCCTGGTTGATACTCTGTTCAAAGCTCTCCCTTATGGAAGCACACATACACACAAATCTCCATCCAGTTTTAGAATGACATGGTCCACCCCACCCACTCAAAGCACATCCAAGTGTTCTTGGCTTCAAGAAGCCCAGTTAAGTGGCCCTTAAGGAGTCCTGACATTCTCAACCCAAATTCCCTAAACTCCAGCTTTAGAGTAGTGTTAAGTTTTTATGCAAGTCTATGAGCCACTCAAGGCCATGGAATCTTCTGATTGTATCTGTATGTGGCTAAAGTAAGAATGTGTATATACACACATATGTGCTCTCACACTTTCTGTCCCTGTCCCTGACCCTGTCTCTGTCCCTGTCCTGTGTTTTGCTCGGCTTGGCAGGAGTGTTATCGCAAAGCCAAGTTGGGGATGGAACGTATTCATTTAGCTTATTCATTCCTGACAATATGAAGTTGTTAGAGGGAGTTAAGGTGGCTTTGGCAATGGCAGGCATGTAAAGGAGCCAGGTCTGGTTATGTTTTTTCCATTCAATAAACCGAGCCCCTGAACAAGTCGCCTGTGCTCAGCACTCTCAGCCCACATACACAATTTGCTATTAATTGCTTACTGTTCCTGCACAAAGCCTGCCAACAGGTTATTTTTAAACACATTATTTTTGGGGAAATGAGAAGGGTTGGGGGAAGGGATATTTCTTTGGGCTGCTGGGTCCTAACTTGCAATTGAAATGACCATGCAATCATGAAATGAAAACTAAGCCAGAACTTTCAACTTAACTCTTTTCATTTTTTGCATATTCTGGCCAGGGATTCTCTGGGGCATCATGGTAAATATCTTGGTGTGTGAAAGACCTAGCACTCTGATCAGAAGCAGCCACCATACATGAGCTCATCCTCATTTGAAAGTGACTGGTCCAAGTTCTATGTGATATAACAGGATATCCAAGCCTAATGAGGCAGAATACTCCCTGCTGCAGATGTTGGAAAGGATAATTTATGTGTTCAAGTACCCAGAATTTTCTAGGCTTCAGGCTAGCTTCAGGTGTAGCCAGTTCCAGGGGCCCTTCTTGCCCTCCCTTTCATCTAGTCTACTTTCCTTTGTGCAGTCTTCATTTCTAAACATATGGCATTTCTGCATATGGCACCAACATGGTCACTAGATTCATAGAGGCATCTTTATTTTTGCAGCTAGCATTCCTAGAAGAGAAGGTGGCTGGTCTCTCTGAGTCCATTTTTCTAACTCCTGGTAGATTCTGATTAGTCAATTCCTTTGGCCAATCACTATGAACCAGAACTCTTCTCTGAGTAATGATTGGTCAGGTCTGAACCACATGACCATGCCTTCAGCCCATAGCAACCACCTGGGATTGAAGGGGCTGTTTCCTAAGGGAAAAACATAAAACAAGATGAGAGACAGACAAGCAAATGTCCACAACAAACACTCACTCATGTAGCATTTCAACACTAAAGACTCCTCTACTAATGAAGAATTCACTTCCCCGTGAAGAGTAAGGCCACTGACCTCAAACCCCAGCACTAACAATAGCAAACCACAATGCTTTACAGCAACCACACTTTAGGTGGTTTTAATCTTTTAGGATCCTGAGCCTGATCAAGAATTTGGGAAAAGCTTTCCCTGACAGAAGTTATTCCATCTACTCTCACACAATGCTTGTTGGAGATCTAAGAACAAAAAGAAGATGAAGTCAAGATGGTTCTCAAAACAGCAAATAGTGTAGAAAGAAACTAAAGGAAAAATATGCAAGTCATGGGGCAAATCTCTCAAAACCTTTTTTCAGTTGAGAACAATACCTGTGCTACTGGCAGGAAAAAAAAAATCAGGTCTGTATTCTCACTAGTCAGGTACAGTAAGAGAGCAGTGGGGAAAGCAAGGCTCTGACATTCTTATGGAGGAGAAACGCCCTTGTATGCATGTTGACATTCCTCCAGCTGTCCCTGGGTCTCTCTGATCCCATAGTCTATCAAACACTTCTATACGATTTTCTAATGTCCCTTGGTAAAGATGAGGTCATGCACACAACTACCCTCAAATGGTGCTGGTCTCCATATTTCAAATTTCCTTCTGAAAATGAGCAACTGTGTTTTTCATCTGTCCACTTTGAACTCAGAAGATATGATTCTGTTTCGTTTTCATTCTGGGATTCTCATTCCTATAAGGCAGTAGGCAAGGTGCAGGGTGCCACAATAGTGACACTAATCCATGAAGAGTAAGGGGTCAAGGACCCAGTACTGGGCAAGCAGCCCCATCCCTTCTCTCAGCCCAGGCCTACGTGATTCACAACTGCATCAGAGAACACTGTGGATTCTGGTGTGGTATTCACCATGTGCAACCACTTCCTTTTCTCCTTGCTTCTTTATCTGTTTGTCTATCTGCTACTCAAACAGGAAATGCAATCTGAAATTGATGATGTGACACAAAGAGGCCAAAAAGCTACTGACAGCAAACTACTGATGGAAATCCTCAAAAGGTTTGGAGATTTCAGTAAGTTGGCAATTTGGTCTACTTCAAAAATATGGGTCTCCAGTCACTTTTTTAAAAAGATAGATACTAAAAGACTAACTTTGCATGCTGACTAGACAGTGAATGGCTGAGGATGAGGCATAGACCTCTGGGTTCCCCAAGCCACAGAGTCGGCTCTGTCCTTCATCATCAGGGTCCTAGCAGACGTGGCCTGCCCCAAAGCCTGTGTGCATAACACTTTTTATGCCTTACTCACTTATCTTCTGGAAAAAGTCACAGCGAGGCCAAATGGCTGGTTTTCTGCTCACACTGAATCTATCTGGGCTAAATTGAATTTTCAAAGTTTTCAGTAAATGTGAATGAGGCTCAAGTCACAAAAATGTGCATCACCTAAATCCCCAAAGAGCATATTCCAGCACTTCTAGATTGACAAAATATTATGATCTAAAATGATGTGTATCATGCATGGCATGGAAAAAAAATTATATAGGTTGAGCATCCTTGGTCTAAAAGATCCCATGTCCAAAATGTTTCAAAATCCAGAACTTTTTGAGTGCCAACACAATGCTCTAAGACTTTTAGATATTGGAGCATTCTGAATCTTAGATTTTTGGATTTAGCCTGCTTGATCAGTAACATCTTTGCAAATATTCCAAAATCTGAAGAACTCTGAAATCTGAATCTCATCTAGTCTGAAACACTTTGGATAAGAAATACTAAACCTATAGCAATCGATAAAAACGTTTGTGTATTTATATAGTATGGTCTCTGTTGAATAAAAAAAGACTTGAATAAAATAAACCTAAATATTGACAGAAATTTTCTACAGGTGTCCAGATGACACATTATTTTATTTTCTTACTATGCATTTGCTTTTTTTTTTCAATTTTACTAAATAGCATATTCATTTTTTAAAAATTGAACCAATATGCTGCCAAATTGAGACACAACATGTTAGAACCCAGAGTGCTGTGTAATACATCACACTGGGGCAGCAGCCATATTCTGAGGCACCTGCAAATTAATACTAATCACCTTTCCTGCTGCTTGGGTGGCACCAGCACTTCATGTACGTTGAGATGAGCCACAGGAGGGGGTCTGCCGGAAAAGAAGTGGCTGCTGGTTTAATTTGGGACTGGAGAGGTTGCTATTCTCAGCTCTGCAAGATGGATTGCATCCCAGGCTGAAAACTGAGATCCAAGGATTCTTATCAAAAGACTTGCTCTCATGTTTAGATAAGCCAGTCCTGTATCTGGGCTTCAGTTTCTCCATCTGGAAGTAGAGATGCACGATCATAAAGAGGATCAGGATAGAATTTATTGGTCACCACCATGTGCATCCTACATGATACCTAGGGAAAGTCTTGCAAGGTAAACCTCAGACTCACTTCACTGACAAGTCAGTGGGCCCAGGGTAACCGGAAACTCAGCCCATCCCAAGGCGGCAGGTACACAGAGGAGCCAGGATTGAAATCTCAAAAGTCTTGGGATCTAGAGCCCAATTCAGGGATTCCAAGGTCACCTAGGTGGTGAGCACAGCAGTGATCCCATGAACCATGGGATGTGAATTATGAGAAACACCTACCAGAACTGGCAATATGGGCGAACCAGTGAGGCCACAAATATATTCCCCTAGCACACTGTTAAACACACACTGAGAGTGGCACGTGACCAGCAGCTGGGACAGAAGGACTGGACCTTGGCCAAAACGAACTGACCACTTCCACAGAGTCATTTATTTTAGAAAAAGAAATTAATGAGGGAAACTTCAATATCAATGAAGTTACAAGAATATAATGAGCCAGACTTGCTCTCCTAGGAGAAGATGGCTGTTTAATTATTTTTTTCAGAAGAATTGTAGCCATGGTGCATTTGATCCACACTTGACCTACACTCTTTGGAGAGTTAAAACACATTCTACCCAATGTCAAGTTAAAATAAAAATTCATCAGAAGCAAAATAACTCTTTGCTCCCAGGGCTCCAAAAAGAAATTTGGTTCTCTTTGGTTGCTGGCTGGTATTCTTATGACCTTTGTACTAAACAAACACTTGGCAGATGAAATCCGAGAATAATTCTCTTTGCATCATTAGCTGGAACATCAAGAGCTGCTCTGGGTTTCAATATAAGTGATAAACAAAGAAACTATGATATTCTTGTTTAATATATGAGCCATCCAGTTTGGAGTAATTGTTCTGTGTAATCAAGCACATTGCCAGGACCCTCTTCTCTCTGAAGGGCAGGGGCCCTCCTACAAAAACCCTTCCCCTAGAATCACTGCCCTTTGTCACTCTCATTCTTTCCAGAACAGCCATTCTCAGCAGAAGCTGCCAGCCATTCCTTTGCCTCTGTGCCTTCCTCTGTTTGCGTTGGTGTTTTATATGTGTGCATGTCTGCCAAATAGAGTTGCACTACTCAGAACTACCTGCTTTCATCTTGATCCCAATCTGTATTTTTAAAACTACATCATATATGTGGGAAAAATCTGCAGAGAAATTCCACATTCATAGAGACACACAAGAAAGAGTGCATACAAAACTCATGTGGTCTCAATACATCCTGTGGATTGTACCAATGTCAGCTTCCAGGGTTTTATGGGTGGTTTGGTTGACTCTGCTCATTTTAAAGTGCTGGGAATTGAACCCAAGGTCTCCTGCCTCCCGTGCACATGTTCTATCTCTGAGCCACACCCACAGTCCGACATCCTGGTTCTGACATTGTATTCCCTTAGGCATAATGGTAGCATCATTGGGGGAACCTAGATAAAAGGTACAGGAGACTTCCCTGTACTTAGCAACTTGTGATTGATGCTATAATTATTTCAGTTTTAAAGGTTTTTTTTAAAAGAGCTTAATAAACTTTTGGTGATGAGGCCTTTGAAGATCATTAAGGTTAAATGAGATCATGTGAGCAGGTCCTGATCCAATCTTGTAAGAAGAGGAAATTGGGGCAGAGAAGGACACCTCAGAGGTGGGTGGCACAGAGGGACAAACATCCAGGCAGCAATGCAGTGGCCTTCTGCAAGCCACAGAGAGGGACCTTTGGAGGCAAAACCAACCCGGCCCACACTTTCATCTTGAATTTCCAGCTTCTAGAACTGTGAGACAATACATCTCTGCTGTTGAAGCGTCCTGGAGTGCACTTTGTTAGGTCTGGCCTATGACACTGATATAGTGCCAACATTTCCCATTTGTGTTGATTTGTCCCCTGGTAACAAGGTCACTAGTCCTTGACAAACCTCTTTAAGAGGGAAAAAACAAATGTGTGGTAGAACCCCAGCAAGCAAGGATGGAAGTCTTAGCACAGAAGAGCTAAGCTTCTGCAGCCCCTCCCTGCTACCCTCCTAAGGTTGGTGCTCAAGGAAGTCATCTGACTATGAGAGGGAGGTCAAAATTTGCATGGTAGGCTCAGAGGGCAGGGCCCAAGGGAGGGTGGGAAAGCTGTAAGGAGTCAGATTTCTAATAGGACATAAGGAAAACTTGCTAATGGTGATTGCAATTCAAAAATGGAATAAATGGCCATGTGACAGTGCAGGGTCCACACTGCCAGGGCAGAAGATGGAATAAACCAGATGCCCTGTTCTAGAAGTCTAAGCCCTGGTCTGTACCCATCTATACTCAAAGAAAATCTATTCAGAGCACTGAAACAGGGGCACAGTCTCTTCCCAGACTCTAACTTGGACTACTAGCTACAGCCACCATCTTATCTCTACTATCCTAATTCTAACTCTCCATTCTGCCTTAGCACTCATGTTCTGTTGTGGTTTGTATCTGGATGTCCTCCCAAAGTCTCAAGGGCTCACAGGCAGGGACTTTCGGAAGGTCATTAGATTATGAGTGCACTGCAGGTGACTTGCTGTCAGGAGGTGGAGTCTGGTAGGAAGAGGTGGATCCCTGGGAACACGGCCTGGAAGGGTGTATTTCCCTCCCAGGCTCTTCCATTTACTTTCTCTCCTGGCCGCCATGAAAGTGAGCAGCTTTTCTTCCAACAGGCCATCCTGCCTTGTCCCAGCTGACTATGGACTGAACACTGAGCTAAGATAAACCTCATCTCCATAAAGTTTCAGGTGTAGGGTATTTTGTCCCAGCAAGGAGGAAAGTGACTGAGACACTCTCTGCACCCAAAGTACCTCTCTTCTTGAATTAGAAGTACCTCTCTGGCTCCTGCAACTTTTATTTCCTGAAGCCTTTGGGCTGTCCTGTGTAATGCCTGGCTTGCTCCTGACTTGCCCCCAGCCCTGCTTGTGCAAAAATCTTCAACATACATGGAATAAGGGTCTCTCTCAGACCCAAAGTCCAGCCAGATATAGGAAATAATCCTGGCCAAGTAACCAACCTCTAGGAATCATAATTTACCTGTCTGCTTTATTTATAACAGCAAAAAACTAGAAAAATTTCTAACAATAGAGAGCATTAATTAGTATGGTGTATATTCACACAGGACTATAACATATGCAGCAATGGCATAAAGAATATTTAGTAGCATGGAGAAATTCTCATGAAATATTAAGAGAAATGCAATTACAAAATATTGTTTATTATAAACACATTTCTATAGAAAAGCATACCTGTGCAGAAAGGAGTAGAATTACACACATCATAAATAGGGCTAACTATTCTCTATTCTTTTTCTATATTTCCAAAGTTGTCAACAATAAATATGCAATGCTTTTAAACTAGGAAAGACATTATTTAAAAAACCTTTACTACTATCATTTCACATTTTTCCTGTTCAAAAAAAAAACTGATGTCACAATCAAATAAAGGACAGAGTAAGGAAACCCATTACATCATTCTATTTATGCTTTCATAAAAAGTAATACAACTTGCTGTATTTTGAACTTGGTAAAATAAAAAAGGACAGCTAAGAAAACTGGGCTAATTGAAGGTCACATCATGCAGCCAGAGACATGACTAGCCTCCCAAAGAATTAATTCTTCAATTCCAGTAGGAGCCAAACATTTTCCACTGCCACCCTGCCCATTCAGTCCCCCTAGGAATAAAGCGTGCCACGTGCCACCCACAGGTCATTATCTGGCTGCCTTGTCAGGCTGCACTCCACATGGTGCTGCATTGAAAAGCGTCCAGCAGAGCCGAGTCCCCATTCATCCAGTTTTGTTCCCTGGTAATGAGCTCCCTTGCTCCTTCCTCGCACCAGAAAGGATTGGATGCAGAATGATGCCAGCCAGAGAGCCCCCTTGTGAATGGCCTGTCCAGGATTCCAGGAACTTGGCTATAGCTCAACCACAAGAGGCCAAAGCAAACAGTCATTTCAGTGGGAAATATCAGCTTGACTCAGGATAGATTGCTTCACTTTTGCCTGGGTATAGGGGTCTATAATGTGGCCACAGATGCTCAGACAGCACCCATCTAGCACACTACTCTACAGACAACCCAGGGGCAGGTCTCCTCACCCAGGACCTGCAGCCTGAGCAGCGCACACTGATCACACCCTTCCCTCCCTGCAGACACATGAGAAAGTCCATGTTTCACATGTGTGACCCTTGCTATTCCCAATCCAGTGTCACACTTTAGGAAAGTGACCCAAAAGTTCACAGGCATCTCTCCTGCAGAACTGGAACTGGGTGGGGGTGGGGCATAGATTAGTTCACTTTTATACCTGTGATGCCAGTGTCAGTTCCTTCAGATATTTCTCCTCTCTGCAAAGAGTTAAGGGGCCATAAATTCCTATCAATGTGTTCGGTGGGCTCCCCCAAATACTTCTGAAGCAAAGCTAAGTGGCTGCAGGAACTAGTGCTCAGTTAGAGGAGATAAATGCTGAACCATTCTCATGATTACAAACATGTTTTTATGGCTTGTACAATAAACAAATGAGCCAGTTACTCTCTGCATATGCTATGGTCTTCTTAAATTGCTCCTGGAGAATTCAAATGTGTATGGAATAAAAAGCCACCGATTGAGGCCAATCTGTGCAGCAGGCTTGCTCTCTGTTGCACCCTCTATCCAGACCATGAAACCATTTTGGAGAATCAAAGCAGCCATCCCTACAGCTGTGTGCTATTATGTTTTGGAATCAGATCTGACAAGAGCCACTAAGATGTCTGCACACCATGCAAGCACACAGCCAACTCTTCAGCTATCACAGAGGAAAACAGAAGCCCAAGTAGAAATAGGTTGAAAGGTTCTTCCTACCAAAGATGCCACAAGTCCCATCAACAAGACCTCAAAATTCACAACTCAGCCCGACTGTCCGCGCCTCTACCTCCCACACCCCAAACTAAAACACCTCCTCATCCTGCAGTTTTGCACACACAAATCAAGCTTCCTCCCATGGAGGAGATCCAGAGCCTGCCTCTCCAGGGGATCCTCCCAGAAGAGGCCGGCTAGAAATCCAAAAAGCACCTAGCGTTGCTGAGACTTCAGATGGTGTTCTGGGGGGTGGGGGGTGACTTTTCTGCTTGATTCTATCATCAGAGATGAACACTCTGTTTTGCTCTCTCCATTTCCATTCCTGTGCTGATTCAACTATTTGTTGTTATTGCTGCCAGGAAAAAAAAAACCCTTAGGGTCCTAGAGTGACCGTGGTCAAATCAGGGACCAACCGTGTGTCTGAACTTGAGAGACCCTCTGGCTACATGCTGGTCTCCCATGGACTCAAGGCAAGCTTTCCACTGATGCTTTAACAGCAACAAAAGATCAATGATGACCCTCAGTCCAACCCCACCACAAACATGATGGACCCCCAGCCATCCAGGGAGACCCAAGCCATCTCTGCCTGAGTGGTCCTCTCCAATACTCTGAGCCCCACAGGTAGGTCATGAGTATAGAAAAGCACGTCCTCTCCACCTTCCCCCTGAACCACGCATCTGTGTGATATTTGCTCAACAAGAGCATCAACTCCACAGCCAGGACAGAAAGGCACAGAGGAAAATCAGCATCCCGGTGTGTCCCCAGGATGCCAAGCCATGGGGTCTCAGAAAGCCCGAGCCGTATAAGGTAGAAGCCTGGCAGACATGAAGCTTTCTGTCAAATTCACTTCGAATTCTATTTTAACTGAAGCCTGCAGATTATAATTAACTTTATACCTCAAGGCATACTGCACACCGCCTTTGGGAGGCACGAAGCTTCCCCAGGTAGAGGCAATTTTCTCAAAGCTTAGTTCTCAGTGACTGGGGATGCACCAGGACACAGAAATCTACTTGAGAAATAAAAGGTGGAGAGGCGGGGCAAGCCAGTCCTCCCCTCACACATCAGCATCCCGCAGTGCCTGCAAGCAGTGTCCCAGGGCACCATGGGCCACAGGAGCAACTTGCGATGTAGCTTCTTTGCTTTTTTTTCTCCATACTAGGGATTGAATTCAGGGCCTTCTCAATGAGCTACATCCTCAGCCCTGTTTTATATTTTATTTTGAGACAGGCTCTCACTAAGTTACTAAGTTGCCCAGGCTGGGCTTGAACTTTTTTGTGACCCTCCTGCTTCAGCCTCCCAGCGTGCTGGAATTACAGACCTGTGCCACCACACCCAGCTCACTTAGCTGTTTCTTACCCTAGACCTGCAGGTGCTTCCACCTTTCCAGTATAAAATGACAACACAAAGTAGTTTTTAAAAAATAAGCAGCTAAAATCCAGTTCCTGTTTCTCCCATGTTATTGAGAATATGGCCAGAAATCACCAACTTTGAGTTATACCAAATTGATGGCAATGCAGTTGCCTTTCTTCCGAACTATGAAAAGACAATAATCAAGAGATTCTTTTGATTCTTCAAAGCTCAGGTTTCCAATTTACATACTGCAAGTATGCCTTTGTGGCTAACACCACAGCTCCCTAATCAAGCAGGCAAAAACACACCATTCCTCCTGACCTCAGCTCCCCCTGCGAGGCTCAAGGCCTCAGCACACACGAGCACAAACTCTGCTGCAAATGAGAATCACCTGCAGTGCTTTTTAAACCATGCTGCCGACCCAGGTTTCACCTTTAATCAATTACGCCAGCATTTCTGGGGGTGCCACCCAGGCATTCGAGCTTCTCAGAGACCTGCACATATGCACGCAGCCGCGCCAAGGTCGGTGGGTGCCCTGCGCGCCCGAATTCCCGCCCACTTCAGTGCTGCCACTGCGCACACCCCAGGCAGCTCCTACCTATGTAGAGCGAGGAGTCCTTCCTCCGCACGTGGTCGTCGATGTAGGAGACCCCCAAGGGCTGCACTGGGGTAGCACCGATGCCCAGGAGTACCTGGGCCCCAATGAGCAGCAAGTACATCATGTTGGTGGCCGTCCGGTTGCGACAGATGAGGTCAGGGTCAGGCCCCTCGTCGCCGCCGGAGCCGTTGGCAGCACAGACGTCGCGGCCCTCGGCGCCCCAGCGGATCTCGCCCGCCTCGTACTTGTACTGGTGCGTGAGGAACTCGGGCAGCGCGGACAGCAGCGCGCCCAGCGCCATCACGATGCCGCCGCAGCCGATGAGCCGCGGCCGGTGCCCGCGCGCCCCGAAGTAGCTCACGAAGAGGATGAGCGCCAGGTTCCCGATCTCGAAGCTGCTGGCGATCACGCCCACGTCTGCGCTCTGCAAGTTGAACCTGCGCTCCAGGGTGGTCAGGACGCTCACCTGGGGGCGGCAAGAGGAGAAGTCAAGGCTGGCGCGCAGGGCACTTGGGGCCGCATTCCCGCCTTTCCGGGAGCCTCCCGCCCACCTGGCCTTCGGCCCAACGGCAAAAGCGCAGGAAACCCTAACAGAAGCACGTTTACTTGATGTGAAGACCCTCATCCAAAGTTTAAAGAATTTGCTTTCCCAAGAGTGACGATGACTTCCTGAGCGCGTTTCCATATTGCAAATTTCTGCTCCTCTGGAAGCGCAACTTCCCTATCTCCTGGGCCTGCCCACTGTGGGTGCCCGAAGTCCCATAAAAGTCCCGAAATGCAGATTTCACACATGCTTAAATCAAGGCTATGCTGGGAGGACACTGAACTCAGAAAAGCCCACCTAAAGGAAAAGAGGGTGTGTGGGGGGGGACCAAGTGGTAAACTGCACAAGCTGGATTCGCTCAGGAGGGTACTCACTTGTAGAAATGTGGGTTTCCCCCAAGGCCATCAGATAAACACACCCCTGACTGCTCTGAGTATTACAGTCCTGCCAAAGACCCCCGGATGCAGGATTTTTATGATTTCTCCCACCTTTGTTCTCTTGTCTGTCCTATATTTAACAAATATTTGCGGAACATCTGCTGTTTGCCTAGCAATGCCTGAGACACAATGGATGGAAAAAATGAGGAAGCGCTAACACCTGGTCCTAAGAGGCCACCTGGCAGGAATGGACCATATGCTCAATAGTAACACAGAGCAATGAGAGGTGACATTTGTGATGCGAAGGGCACACTGGGGGCCCAAGAAGAGATGCATTACTAGAGAGCTTGTGGAGGTAGAGGGAAGAGGAGATGGCTTCCCTATCCTGTTTGCAGGTTACATGAAGAACAAGTGTCCCTGGTGGGGGCAATCTAGTAGCCGAATGAGGCCCTTGCTGGGCAGGTAAGAGCCCAGGCAAAGGGAAAAGCAAGGGTGAGCACTGGGTGGTACAAGTTAATAACAGAGAATCTCTGGAGGATGGGGTGAGGGCAGATTACAAGGAGCCACAAATGTCACGCTGAGGAACTCAGACAACCCTAAGCAGTGTATAGAGAATGCTTATTAAGGAGTGAAGAAAACCTGTGTGAATCCCTCTGTCTCCTTAATCAGCTGTGATCTCACTCAATCACTTTGCCTCTCCCAGCCTTGATTCTGTGAAGCAGGAATCATGACATCCACCTGGTGGGGTGCATGGAAGGGTTAGAAATAATGTAGGGAGACTCATTTGGCACACAGAGCAGCAGCATGATAGAGGGGGCAGAGCCAGAGCTCCGGGAGCAGACCACCTGGTTCCCTTCTGACCTTGGATGACCTTGGCCATCTCACTCTGTGCTTTGGCTTGTCTGTCTGCAAAATGAGTTTGAGAATGCTACTTCCTAAAGCTGGTGGCAGCAATAAACCACATGTAAATAGCAGGTTAGGGTTCACAGAACCATAATCATTTTTTTTTCTTTATCTGTGGCCATCAGGAAGCATCCAAAGCTTTAAAAACCTAAGGGCCACATGAGATGTGGCAAATAGATGATGGAAGAGTGAATCAGTGGGTGTCAGCAGAGAAAACAACAGGGCTGTTCTTGAGAGAAGGGCAAAGGAAAGGTTACAGCCCACATGACTGCAATGGAAATGAGCAGGAAAAGATGGGAGAATTTTTCTAGGGGCTTGGTTATATTTCAGGGTAACTGGGCTGGGTCTGCTGAGCAATGCTAAGGAAAGGAAGGACTGTCACAAGGAGCTAGACTTCTTCCCCATGTATAAATAGGGGCACAGCTGTAAATGTCCAAGCATACACACATACAAACACCTGTGATGACTAGCATGCCTCTACTATACAAACAACAGTGTAGCCAGCCCAGTCTTCCTTGTCTCCTTTTCAACCACAAACATTTGAACAGGTTTCCTGAGCCCAGTGAGTCACAATGCTACCTGAAGATTGGAAGCACATAGTATGCATTGAAAACTGCAGGTGCATGGTCTTGTGAGGAATGGAGTTTTTGACTCAGTTGGTCTGGGGAGCCGCCTGGGGCCTGGGTGTTTTTCAGGCTCTCCAGCTGATTCTAACAAGGGTAAAAAACATATTGCTAGGGCAAGGACACCCGCCATGGTTGCCTCTCCATCAGCACAACAGTTATGACATGTGTATATATACTCTCTATTGCCAGAGTTTGAATTGCGATTTCTATTCTATTGTGCTTTTATTTTTATGGTGAGACTAGGGATTGAACACAAAGCCTCAAGTGTGCCACGCAAGGGCTTTTGTGACATCCCCGGCCCTTTCATTGCACTTTCTAACCAAGGCCAGTTCACAACTCCTTCAGGCCTAGTGACATGATTAGATTGTTAGTTTTCAAATGCCACGCATTTGCAGTTGTTGACAACACAAGTTTGGCTGGTCCTGACCTGATTAAAATGGCTTTCAGATACCCTCAAACATGTTCTTTCTGAAGGTTTTGGACAACTAAGAACAAAAGCTTCTTGTATTCCTGTTCCTGTCACAACACTTACCTGCATGGTGGACTGCATGCTCTAACAGGTACTGCAGCATAGCTGCAGACAGAATGGCAGCCTTTAGGTTAGGATGTGAGGGCCTGTGGGGTTTTACCACCACCCCCTGGCATTGTGTTAGATCCTGAGAGATACCTAGGGGTGTCTGGCTACAGATGTAGGGCAGGGACAAGTCTGGGCAGGATCCCCGGGATGTAACAGAATCATCCTCAGCAGACTGTCACTATATTCATCAACTTTCTGCTGCTTTGACAAAATCAGACTGATAACTTAAATAAGGAAAGGTTTATTTTGGCTCATGACCTCAGAGGTCTGAGTGCACAATCACTTGACAGCATTATTTTGGGCCTGCTTCAAGGCATAATATCATAGGAGCAGCACATGGTAGGAAAAGCTGCTCACCTTCTGATGGCCAGGAAAGGGGGCGGTGGGAAGCCAGGGTCCCAATGTCCCCTTCATGGGCCCACCCCCAAAGACCTAACTTCCTCCCTCTAGGCCTCACCTCTTAAAGCTTCCTCTACCTCCCACTATCACCCCAGGCTGGGGACTGAGCTTTTAACACACAGACCCTTGAAGCATATTTAAGAGCCAACCCTTAACAGGTGGGTTGGTAGCCTGGTGACCTTCACCATGATGGTTAAATGCAATAAAATGGGAGGAAACATCAAACACAAGTCACATTTCATATCTGCCACCAGGCATAATGACATACACACCAGCCAGCAGATCTAAAACATTATAACCATTCCATTCAGCAGCTGCACCCGCCATAAAATCCCATGCAGGTGGACATGTTCACGATGATGGAGAAAGGTGACAGGGACAGAGACAGCTCTGAGCAAAACACAAACGAATCAGTTCCTCTAGAGATAGGCTGAAGCCTGCAGCTCTTGGCCTGGCTCAAACCCACTCTTTGTAGAGCAACAACAGGGTGACAGGAAGCAGCAAGGTCTCTCCCTGCTTGACCTGTGGCCTGCCAAAGGGCTCAGCTTAGCCTGTCTGCATCTACAGTTAAGTTACACAAACATTCTGAAACAATGCTTTGTGGAGCAATTAGATCTGAGGCTAATGTCTTCACTCATTTAAAACACAATTTTGAGAAGATGGACTAATTAAGTATGCATGAGGCCATAAAGCCCACTTGTGGCTTTTATGTGGCAGTGAACAATGCAATGAGGAGGAAGCTGCATGCCAAAGGGAATGGCTGCCTTTACTTAATGGGTAACAGTGCCATTGGAAATGTCTTAATAATTAGAAACAAAGGGCCAGCAGCTCAAGGAGAAGGAAAGAGGAAATGCCCTTACCTTGGGACAAGTACAAATGAGGTATTAAAATAATGCAATATTTATCAGGTTTCTACTAACTTAACTCAAAGGGAAAATGTTTGCATTTCAGTATCTGCTTTGTTAAAAATATGGATTCCCAAACCTTGACATGAAACCTGTGAAGATGAGGAATTGGAGGGGGGAGTTGCTTGGTTTTGTTCACGGTGCTGGGGATAGAATTCAAGGAAACATTCATGTTGACCAATCGCTCTAACCACTCCCAGCCACACTCCCAGCATGAGATTATACAGAGCCCCTGGTGGCCCTGATGCCGGGCTGGGGCTGAACACCCCTGCTCTTCCAGGCACACATTCACCATCTGTCTAGGACAGTGATAGTGAACCTTTTAGAGATGAATGCCCAAACTGCAACCCAAAAGTCACTTATTTATTGCAAAGTGCCAACACCACAATGAAACCAGAACACTGAGGTTTTAGTTTGGAAAAAACAACTCATGCATTACCATCTTCTGTTCTAAAGGAAGAATACCACACAAGCCATAGGTTTGCCACCACTGGCCTAAGGCTATAGGTCCAGTCTTTACTGGCTGCACAATTAACCGTGGAGGGTCTCGGAGTACTGCACTGCAACCCCACAGCTTCTGGGGAGGGGTCCCAAGAATCTGCATTATTAACAGGCTACCAGATGACTTTGAGAATCCCCACTGTACTGGCTTTCCTCCCCTCCACAGGCTTTTCCCAGCTCCCATTCAGGAGACTGAAGGGTTTTTCAGTTAGGCCTGAATGGAAAGTCCATCCTCCTCCTCTTGGGGAGTTCATAGCAACAGTCTTTCTGCAGGGGAGGAAGCTGAGGAAGCCCATTTCCTCAGGCCCCTGAGTCAGCTCAAGCCCAACAGGAGGACTTTGGCCCATGCTGTCACAACTGCTATAGGACAGGAGGTGCCCAGAGTCCATGGGCAGATGCAAATGAGCCCCTCCATCCTCAAGAGGCACCTCAGTGGGGCAAGGCCACCAGACACTTATTTGATAGGAAGTGCAGTTCTTCAGAGCAGCTGCTGAAGCTCAGATTTGCCTTCCCAGAAATGAATCTGCTCTCTTACTCTGGCTTGGGCCGTGGGACTGGGTCCCATGCACACCCTGAGGTCACGTATCAGAGCAACTGGCCCACAGTAGGCGCATGCTCAAGAACAAGGCTCACAGCTAGGGTGCAGGCTTGCAGGACTTCAAGAACCCCAGACTGCATTCCACACACGTGAGTGCCTGCGGTCAGCTCTGCACAACATGTGACTACAATTAGGAGACAAACTGGAAGAAGCAGAAATAAACAACCCAGGAAGAACCCAGTCTACAACAGGGCCATACAGTGGCAGAGGGTTTCCAGGGAAGGAGAACATACATTTGGCTGTATTTGGAGGGAAACAGATCTAGGAAGATCTAGGAAAGTTTTAATAGATTTGGGAGGAAAGGAGTTGCTAAACTTTCCAAATGCCAAGATGCATAGTATAGCAGAGGAACAGGAGAGGAAGTGTTCAGATCATTCCAAGGAAAGGAAGAATGCCATGTGGCTTCAGAGCATTGTAAGGAATAGTCTGAGATAAAACTGCCTTGAAGGCCAAACTAAAGGCCAGCTTTACTGTGGAGGTCAATAGGGAGCCAAGGAAGGTTCATGAGCAGGAGCTGCTCTTCAGCAACAGCATAGCTTGCTGCCTGGTTTTGAGGGAGGACAGACTGCCACAGCAGCTACCACAATAGTCCTGGTGAGCAATGAGGTTTCAGCAGGTCAGTGCTAGTATGCAATCAAGGGGGCACCCATGTAAGAGATACCTCAGAGGTCAAAGTCGACACACTGGCTGCAGACTGGAAGCAAGGCAGAGAGGAGGCTCACATCAGTGAGCAGATGCTAACATCAGTCCAAGAGACATCAACCTCACTGTCAGCATGAAGAAGACCTGGGTTCCCTCCCTTAGGGGTTCCTGATCAGGGTTTGCCATCTGTTTCCCATAAAGGGCCAGAGAGTAAATACTTTAGTCTTCTGGGCCACAGGGTCACAGCAGCAACGATTTACTCTGCCTTTGGAACACAAAAGCAGCATCCACAGCAATATGTAAAACAAATGGACACACATGAGTTCCAAAAAACTTTATTTACAAAAACATCTTGCAGGCCAGATTTGGCCTTCAGCCTTATATAGAATGCCAACCCACTGCTCTAGAAGTTCTCCATCAGTTCAGTTTGGGAAATCGCTTTATTGCTTCTGTAATAAATATTGACTGTTAGTAACAAGTTTATGGAACACTCCTGTTCTAGTGTTAAAAAGAATTGTTATTCAAAAGCCAAGCACAGTGGCACATCTCCGTAATCCCAGCACTCAGAGAAGCTGAGTAGGAGGACTGCAAGTTTGAGCCTGGCTTGGGCAACTCAGTGAGACTGGTTTAATAAAACATGCTGGACAGCATGTTTCCAAGGGCTGTGGCTGGTGTAACCATGGACTCTCCAACTGCATGCGAGAGCAACCTAGAGAGACTTTGACAGCTCAGGTCAACCCCAATACCTGTGGCTGCCACTCACCTTTCCTATAAGGAAAAAGAAAAAAAACAGGCTGAGGATGTAGCCCAGCGCAAAGACCCTGGGTTTAATCCCCAATACCACCGCCAGCTCCCACCCCTACATCATGTTAGTCACAACTGTAATGCCATTTTCTCTGTGTGTGTGTGTGTGTGTTTAAATTCCACAAAAGCAGTTGCAAGATAACTTCGATTTCTTGTCTGACATGCCAGGGACTTGTCTCTTCTTGTAGTGAAATAGGGAGAAGGGGCTGAACTTCCTAAGCCCAAGAAATCATTTCCCAACAATGAAGTGGCAGTAGCATTTTCATCAGCAAAGAGAGGCACCTTGCATGGCTTTGTTTTTCATCTACCAGAGCTCCATGGAGCGAGTAATCCAGGGCACTGGGGAGATGTTGCACAAGACACATTCACTTGTGAATTGCAAGATCCCAGGCCTGCAGAACCAGTACCGAAGGATGACATAGGCACAGCCTCTTCTCACTACTATGGTGCCGCCCAAGTCCACTTGGTGAAAGAGACATTTAGTCAATGCTGCTTTATTTCTGATGCAACGATTCCACCTGTATCAAGATTACAGAATAAACAGGTATAATTTTAAGGTCTTTTCTCTTTAGAAAAACAGAGTAAGAGCTGTGTGTGGTGGTGCATGCCTATAATCCCGGCTACTCAGGAGGCGAAGGCAGGAGGATTGCAAATTTGAGGAAAGACACTGTCTCAAAATTAAAAAAAAAAAAAAAGAGCTGGGCATGTAGCTTATAGGTAGAGTACCCCTGGATTCCAGCTGTATTACTAAAAAAGTCAAATCAGAGTAATAATGACTTGGAAAATCTCTTAGAAACTGATTCTGATCTCTAGCACAGGCCAGTAGCATCAATGATAATGAGTTTATTAAGAAATCCTGTTGCTAACATGGAAAAGTCATTCAGCACAGCTTTAATGCAAGTTTCTTTTTTTTAATCCTATGCAAATAATTTCAAGACAAGTTCAACTGTTTATCTGATGTGCCAAAGACATATCTACTTACAGAGGGTATGAGAGCCCCACAGTAGCATTAGGTAACCCTGGGCAAGCGCTTCACTACATGACTCCCTTTTCCCAGCTACAACATGGAGATGACAATTCTGCCCTCATAGTTCATCATATGGTTCAACTGTGGGAGAAATGCTAAGTGCAATGGTAGACCCTGCGCATGCAGGTGCACCTGGCGTTGTGAACAAGCAACATGGTTGTCCCTAACCTTGCAATAGGTTTCCATAGGCCTTCAGGTCTTTCTGTGTCCTGGTCTTTAACACAAGCACTGTGGTTTTCTCTGACAACCTTGAAAGGGAGTGACAGTATTGACTGGTTTTACCTTAGAAAGCCCTCCAGCTTGTGTCTCAGATGCCATCTCTCCCAGATCTGGCCTTTCTCTCTACTTCATTATCTGCATCTTTCTCAGACCATTTTTCCTCTATACCCCATTTCTTAGTTTCTCTTATCTTTCCCTTCATAAAGCACAATAGAAGCATTTTTATTATTCTTTATATTCAGTGAATTTTTATGTTCAACTAATTCTAAGAGAATGTGGAATTTTTTCTGATTCTCCTCTTTAAAAAACCACTTAAATGTAATTGCTTCAAACTTATAAATCCCATCACTGATTTCACTCAGCAGCTCTTTGGTACATGATAGTAAAACAAAGACTCCCCATCCAGACTGCGTACAGACAACTAGCGGAATCTTCTCCCTCTCTGTACCTGAGGTTTAAAGTCATTACTAGATATTTGGGCATCACGCTATCATTAGTAGTCTGTGTTTAGTACCTTTCACATGACACTGAGGGATATCTGCTCATCTTCAAGAACAACAGGAGTTAAGTGAATTCAAGTATAGAGGACCAGACATGGTCTTTAAAAAGAGACCGCGGTCTAAGGCAGGATAGTGTGTGCATATACAGGTATGACCCAGGCAGCACTGTTTGTAGTGAGCAGGCTTCTTCATATGCCCTCAGCCCCAGCATACTATCAGACAAATTCAAAACCCCACACTAAGGACGTGTACCGTACGAGGGACTGATCCCAGGACTGGAAATGTAAACTTCGTTAAGATTTGATCGCTGTTCTCAACTAGTGCAATGGAGGTGACCTGATGGAAGCAGACATTTATCACAAAGGGCAAATACAGTGGCCCCTTGAATTATGACCAGCCTGACATATGAGTGACTTGGGTTATGACCAGAGTTTTAGTTTTAACCTAAGACTAGTCTTGAGTTATGACTCCAGTGCTGGCCGCTTGTGCTTCCAGATGGTCTCAGATACAGATTTAACCCTTAAAGAGTCCTGGAAGGAACATTACCACATCCTTTCCTATATGGGGTTAATTCAGAAATCCTGGGCTGGCGTCTCTCTAAGGACATTGGGATTTGCCTGAATACAAGGAGAAAGGCTTTGAAGGCTGCATAGAAGAACCTGAGCCTTCAATTGATAACTTGAATTACAACCAGTCCTCGGGAATGAATTGAGTTTGTAAGTCAAGCGTCCACTGTAAAATTTCTTTCCTCATGGTAAAAAGAAAAATGGCAAGAGAATGACATTGGGCATACTCAGGAATGGGGACAGCATTAATTTCAATTAGCATGTGCTAGCTACTCATGCCAGGGACAGTCCTGAGCACTTTATGTGGATGGGCACGTTTGTTCTACACTGTTAGTGCCTCAAGTTTACAGATGAGGAGCCTGAGTTGGAGAAGATACCTGTCCCTGCTGATGACGGCATAGCCACTGAGCAGAGGAGCCAGGACCAAAGCCCAATCCCATAGGATTGGTTGACCCATGAGACCACTCACGTGTCCCCTGCCTCAGAGAGGCGCTGTTGGTCTCCCACTCCCCATGACCCCTCTGCCCACCCTGTCCCTTCCTGTCTTCTTCTTTATCACCAAGCTTTCCCGTCTTCCTCTTCAGTTTTACCTCTCTGCAGTGTCTCCATCTCTACACTCTCCATATGCACACTTGAGCCTCAGTCCTGTGAAAGCAATTTACAATGAAAAATCACTTTTCCCCCTCCTTTCCTTCCATTCAGCCTTATAAAGACAGTCCCATTCACCGGGCACACCTCCCAACTCCATTTCTATGGCTACTGTGCTATGGCCAAAGAAACTACTCTTGATAGAGGTCCCCAATACTCTCTGCCTTCTTCCATTTGATTGCTGTTTTCCTTCTCTCATTATAGTACCAGGTTTCTCTGTGGTCTCTGGCATAGCTGACTTCCCTCTCTTGTGACAGGCAAACCTAGCTGCCCCTGGTTCTCCTCCTAGCTCCCTGGCTGTGCCCTTTCCTTCTCTTCTCTGGTCTCTGTGGTCAGAATTCTCCAGGGTCTCATCTGACTATATATCCTGACATTCTCCTATCTGTCTCCTCTGCGATGAGGACATCCAGTGCCTTCCACCAGGCCACATGGCTTCTCTGCATTCTAGGTCCCCATAGTTAGTGATGACCAGCCTTCTACCTCCAGATGACCTGGCAGTTAGACTACCCTGCACAGAGCTCTGATCCTGGCACCTACTCAGCATGCCCTGCCTTTCTATCCCTTTCCTCCAGGATGATCAGTGCCTCCCCTACGTCTGCACAGCCTGAGCCCAGAATCCGACAGTCAGCCCAGTATCCCCCCGTGTGGCCCTCAAGTCCTGCCACCAGTCCTCATTCTCCTACTTGTCCAGACCCCTCTCTAAAGAGCAATCACTGAGCACCACTCCCGACTCCCCATGAGCAGATATGCCTTGCCTGTTCTCTTTCCTGTTCCCCTGTGATCCCACCATCTCACTCAATCCCCACTAGTGAGTTAGTTCCCTGCTTATCACTCTCTGCGGTGATACTGACTGCCGCCTGGGTAAGAGAGGCTGTGTTTTGAGGTGACAGATCTGCTTTGACTTCTCCCCCTTTTGCTTCTTCAGTTTCCTTTCTGCATCAACTGAGGTTACACTGAGCTATGACCTGGCTCTTTCTCATTCCCCAGCCTTCACATGGCCCAAAATACTACCGAGTCCACTCTCCCTCCATGTGGAAATGCCTGTTTCTCCAGCCATTGGCAAGTCACATTCTTCCTCCTCCTCCTCCCCTAGGAAGCCTTCTCTGCCTTCATCTTTACCCATGCAACCTGGGTACCTGATACAGACCTCCACACTGTGCTAATTATTTTGAAAGACCTCCCAGCTCTCATGGAGTTGAAAATCCCTTGACGGCAAGGATTATCACATCATGTCCGCACCCTTGCTCCTGAGCACAGAGCTGGATGCATGGTGGCTAAAGCCAGATCGCTGCAGGAGGCTGTGCAGGGCATCTTCCTGAACCAAGGCACCATGCTTAGGGCTACGCTGTGATGATTTCAGCCCCTGCTCTCTCCACCCAAGTGGGGTCCATTAGAGGATGATCCAGTGATTTCTCATGTGCATGATGGCTCCATGTGGGTGGGGAGCAGCCTGGGATGGTCAGCACTCACACTAAGTCCCCTGCCCTCCTCCACAGTGGTCCTTGTCCTGCTCACAGGTAAATGTCAGCATCCCAGTCAAACTGCTCTGTCTACTCCCAGAGGTGCCAGACACAAGGAAACTTGAAATAGTGGCAATTGTGCTAATTAACTGCATGAAAATCAAAGTGTGCTGGCCTGGTCTCAAACTCAATATGGAAACTGAGCTGCACCAAGCACTAAGGGCAGATCCTCAGATGGAGAGGAAACACTAACCAACCTCTAGCTTCAACAAGGAACCAAGTCATGTGCCCCTCAGCTGGCATTCCTCCTCACACCTGCAGCTCCTCTGAGAACTGCCCACTTATCCTCTGAAATCTCAAGCCTCAATTAGTAAAGATGGTGGGAGGATCAGGAGAGTGAACTAAGTGTAAGGCATTAGGCCAAGGATGGAGGTGGGGTTAAGGTGCTAAGTGAGCCATGATCCCTGGCTGACTGTACCAATAAAAAGAACCAGCAATATAGCATTTTTAAAGCCAAGTAGTGTTGCTGACTAGAACTCTCCAGTCTATTTCATTCTTACAACTACCCCTTAGGTAGGTATTACTATTATTCACAACTGACAGATGAGGAAGCAGAGTCCCAGAGGTGCAGTCATTTTCTCAAAGTCTTACACTTGGCAAACAGGACCAGGACTCAAGCCCCAACAACCAAGGTGGCTGGAATGATAATTTGAGAAGCTTGGCAAATCTTTTTTCAAAGAATAAGGATAAAACTGGACCAAGACCCTGGAGATCAGCTAAAAGCATGCAACAAATTGAGATGCATTTATTTATGAACAATTTCTGAAAGCTGGATAAGAAGAAACCTGGTTCTTGCCCTCCCCCCACCCAGCTCCCATGAATGTTGGCACATTGTTTGATCCTTGACCCAGAACTGCTGCCTGTGCAGACCAGCAGCCCTGCTGTGAAAGGGAGTGAACTGTTTTGGAGGGGAACATGGAAACTTACCATCCTGGTGACACTGATTGGCAATATTGCTGCAAACGAAGAAGCCCACATTATCTACCCTGAGGCTCTAGTCGTAGTTGTGGTAAGCAACAGAGTGGTAGGTTAGAAAGAATTTAAGAGGAACAACAACCACAAGGCTCCTTAAAAAGCTCTGCTCACATCTCTGGTTGACCAGAAGGCTGTACACACCAAGCCAGAAGAGCAAACAAGGCCCATGTTCTACTCAATACTGGTTGACTGTGAACCTGTATGCACAGATAGAGGAGATACAAACGGTCCAAAGGAAACAACAGAGTTGGAAAACTTAAAACCTACCTTGCTGCTGCTGAGTTCAGCACAAACTCTGACCAATTACTGACTCTACAAGCACAAAGCTAACCCCTATGAAGTCAGACTCAAAAATAAAAATAAAAGTTAAAACACTAATAAAAACAAACAGCAGAACCAAGACCTGAGTAGTCACATACTAGAAGGGAGATAGAATCCATAGATTTAGTCCAGGCAAGTAAGTACACAAATTGCAAAAAGCTAGCCTATGAGTAGTAGGGGTGTCCAGAGAGCCGAATTCCTAACTGCAGAAGTATATTATCTTCAACATTCAGTTTTCAATAGAAAACTAAGAGACATACAAAAACCAAAACAACATGAAATGAAACTACTTAGGTAACAAAAAGCAAGTTGTCTCACAATGGACCTTGACAGTAGACATGGCAAACACTCAAAGCACCTGTAGAAAAGTTCAAAGAAGTAAGGAAATCTATGTTTAAAGGTAAATAACAGTATGATGATAATAACTCAGCAATAAAGACTATCAACAGATAAACATGTAATCAAATAAAAAACTAAATAGAAATTTTGGAGTTGAAAAGTACAATACATGAAATAATAGATTTACTACAGGAGGTCAATATTAGATATGAGATATCTAAGGAAAGAATCAATGAACTTGAAAATAGATGAGTGTTTTGCAGTCTGAAACACAGAGAAGAAAAATGAACACATTCTTGGAGACATTGGAACACCATCAAGCATGCCAATATGCATGAAATCGGAGTCCCACAAGGAGAGAAAAGAGAGAAAAGGCTTCACAATGTAGCGAAAAACATGAATCCACAGGTCCAAGAAGTTCAACAAAACCACAAGTAGTAAAAACACTAAGATAACCACCTAGGAAAATTGTGGTCTGTTGAAAGTCAAAGACCAACAGAAAATATTGAAAGCAGTAAGGGGGAAAAACACTCATTATATACTAGGGGTCCTCAATAAGATTAATAGCTGACTTTTCATCAAAAACAACATAGACCAGAAAACAGGATGATATATTTAATGCACTGAAAAAGGAAACAAACTGTCAACCAAGAATTATAAAATCAGCAAAACTGTCACGTAAATGAAGGCAAAAGAAAGTTGGGAGGGAGGTGGATTCAGAGCTAGAAGATCTCCTTTGCAATGAATATCAAAGGAATTCCTTTTGGTGGAAAGAAGGATGCTTACAGTAACTGAAATATGCATAAGAAATAAAGAGCACCACAAAAGTTAACTGTGAAAGGAAATACAAAACACTATCTAAATGTATTTTCCCTCTTCTTTTAACATGTTTAAAAGTCATAAAATTGTCTAGAACATACTAGGTAAGGTGGTGCATGCCTCAAATCCCAGCACTCAGGAGGCTGAGGCCATCCTGGGCTACATAGTGAGTTCAAGGCCAACCTGAACTATGTAGCAAGACCCTGTCTAAAATAAATAAATAAATAAAACAAAAACAAAAAGATTGTATAAAATAGTAATATTAGTGGCCGGGCGTGGTGGCGCACGCCTTTAATCCCAGCACTCGGGAGGCTGAGGTAGGCGGAGCGTAGTGAGTTCGAGGCCGGCTTGGGCTGCAACGCGAGCGCAAGGCCGGCCTGAGCTACATAGTGCGACCCTGCCTCAAAAAACCAGGGCCAGGAGTTTGGCTCAGCAGCTTAAGTGCCTGTCTAGCAGGCACGAGGCTGTGAGTTCAATCCCTGGTGCCGCAAAATAAATAAATAAATAAATAAATAAAAATAAAATAGTAATATTACATTTATAGTGTAGATAGATGGAATACATATGATAATTGCAGCAGCAAGAAATGGTGTTAGATTAGAACAGTCTCTGTGTTCTTCAGGAATTCAGCTAGTACTAATCTGAACTAGACATAACCTGGGACATATTGTACATGCAGTCACTAAGAAAATCATTGAACAAGTAAGAAAAAAGGAATTAAAAAGAAACATGAGAAAATATTTAACAAAAAAAGAGCAAGAAACAGAAGAACAAAAAGGTTTAGGACATAAAACAAATCACAAAATGGCACACATAAACTCAACCACAATCTAATGTAGAGCCCCACAATACAGGAGGCAAAGGTTGATGAAATGAAAGGGGAAATAATTCAATTCTCACAGTTGGAAAGGTTGATATTCTGCTCAATAATTGATAAAAACACAGAAAATTAGGAAGTATAAAGGTGACTTGAACAACACTATCTACCAATCTTACAGCTCAACAATAAAGGGACAAACAGGTCCATTTTTAAAGTAGGCAAGTGATTTGAATAGACCTTTCACCAAGAAGATTTACAAATGTCTAATAAGCATTTGAAAATATGCTTAGTATCACTGGTTTTACAGAAACAAAAATCACAACACTATTCTACTGCCCACCCGTTAGAATGACTGTAATAAAAAAAAATACAGATGATGCCTAGTATTCAGATACTGCTGTTGGGAATGCAAAAGATGAAATGCTTTAGCCACTTTGGAAAGTGGTTGTGTAGTTTCCTTAAAAAGGGAAATATAAATTTACTGTACGATCCAGCAGTTCTATGCAAGAGATATCTATGCAAGAGAAATGAAAGTATCCATCTACCCGTAGACTGCAGACAAGTAGTATTCTTCATACTACAGCCAGAAACAACCCAGTGCCCATCAACAGTCACTAAAGAAACAAAATGTGATGAATCCATACATCTAACACTAACACAATCTAATCTGATGACTGCTAAATTTCAGTAGCAAGGAGTAGAATTCAGCTATGAAATAAAACAAACTATTAATACACATCACAACACTAATTAAACTCAAAGACAATGCTAAGTGAAAGAAGCCAGATGTGAGAGACTATTTATTGCATGATCCTTTTTACATGAAGTGTCCAGAAACTCCAAGTCTGCAGAGAAGCAAGCAGGTGGCCCAGGCCTGGGGCTAGGGGAGGTACCAATGAGCGGAAGCAGACTTTCTGGAGTAATGGAAATGTTTTAAAGCTGAGTATGATCACAGTTGCAAAAGTTTATCTGTTCAAATCACTGACTATATACTCAGAATAGGAGGTCAAGATATATAAGTTACACTTCATTAAAAAGAGAAAATAAATGTACATGAATTGCTAAAATACAAAGTGGAATTTGATTAGTACTGTTATAGGCAGTTGAGTTAATTAGAAATAATAGGCCATCAGACAGGGCGTGGCCCTCAAAGAAGCCAGTGCAGAACATCAGGTATCTTGTAACCTCAGAAGAGACAGACACCTCCCGCTGTGGGTCAGACCTCAAGACAAAACATTAAACAAATACACCCACATTCTAAGGATTGATATTCTAAATAAGTCTCTATCACCCTGCAGAAGCCAAGAGTCACTAACCCAACCCCCAACAGTCAAAGGCCCTGTTCTGTGTTCATGCCTGCTTGCTATGTGACTCGCCTTCCCATTTGATCCCGATTTAATCAATTTTACCTGAGTAATTATACACATACTCTTATTGGTTGACCATAGTTCTGTCCCACCTCATGCTCGTCTGCCTTGTGAGTTCCCATTTTTCCCCACTCTGGACCCACCTCACCACATGGTTTTGTCCTCAGCAATCCACTCAGGATCTCTTCTGTCTCTCTCTTGGACAGAACCTTTCTTTCTCTCAATAAATATATTCTGCTCTTAACCTCCATTGTTCTTAAAATTCATTCTTCAATTTTAGAGAACATGAACTCATACCAGACATATAGTAGGTTGGGAGTTTCTTTCCCCTATATCAGTACCATAGGGAAATAGGGAAGCATTGAAGAGGGTCCATAAAAGGTTGCCTGGAAGGAGGAGTTGGAACTAAATATTATAGAATAATAAACCATCACTAGGTTAAAAGGCAGAAACTAGAGTTCTGAATGAGAGTATCTAGCAAGCACATGCATGGAGCTAGGAAAGGCAGGCACTGGTGACTGAACTTACTTAGCACTGTGCAGTTTGCCGACACGCAGAAGAGGAGAGGTGGTTAGAAAAAAGCCCACAAAACAGATGCATGCCCCAACCCTGGGCCAGCCTCTCTCCAAAGCTTCACTCTCTCCTTTTGCTTAGTTACAGATTGAGCATTGGTCTGGGTTTTTAGCAATCATGCAAGCAATATGCAGAGTTCCAGAAAGTTCTGAGGTATATACCAGGAGCCTGGGAGCTGGGATTGCAAAACCTCTCTGGGAGATAACAACGCTTCTTAAATCTCATGGACAGCTCTCTTTGAAGAGTAGGAATAGCTTTTCCAATGGGACCGCAGAGCCTTTCTCTCCTCCCAGAATTTTAGCTGGCCATTTCTTCATCCCAAGGACAGAATAAAGAATTTCCTTCTAGACATTATTTTTTAATAAATGGGTAATATGAAACACCAAAGAAAAATTCCAAAGCAATATTTTAAAAATCATTTTCATTATCAAACTGTAAGAGTCTTTTTAGGTATTTCTTCCTAACTGCAACCCCAGGAAATGTCAATACCTAGACATGATGTATATACATTTTTATATCTGTATTTTGTACATATAAAGAATAATCTTGTCCCTCCCTCTCCTACCGACAAGAAGAATTATCCTCCCACCAGGGCTGTTACCACTAAAAACACATGCTCTGAGGTCTCAGTTAAGGGAAGGAGAAGACCCCAATGCCCAGGTACAAAACTACTATCTTGTGCATCTAAATGTCAAATTCCTTTAGCTGAATTTTTCCAATTGGCAATTAGGAAGCAAAGCAGCCTTCTTGGCAATCCAGAAGAGATTCCAGAGGCTCTGGAGGCCAGAGAATAATGGAGCCAGACAAGGAGAACAATTACGGAAATGAGATGTTTGTGTCTAATAGAAGCTAGAAGCCAAGAGAGACACATTGCTAGAGGAAACTGCACAGCCCAGCAGGTGTAAGACGGTGTTAGGAATATTAGCAAATGTAAAGGAAAATGCACTCTCTGGAAAGACTGGGGTCTCCAGCTTCTAGAAGAAAGTCATCATCTCTCACTAGACAAGCAGGACAATGCCTTCTTAACCTCGGCAGAGAAGAGGCTAAAACCTGAATTGGGACCAGTAAGCTGGTGGCCCCTTGCTATGCACACTGTCCAAGTGAGGTCACACTTCTGGTTTTAAGCAGGGAAGCCAGTGTATGATGGATGGTCACCAGGTCCACTACCTAGAAGTGCCAGTGCCCTACACTGTTATCTGATTCTTTTTGGTTTCATGCTTAGAAAACAAGAGACACTTACACCCAAGCCATAGATGGCAGAAACAAACTATAGGCATGTGTTTTGTGCATCCCATGAAACTTCTGAACAGAAACGCCATGTGCCCAGAGCAAAAGACTCCCTCTCCTGCTCACCTTCATCAGGCTTTGCCCTGCAGATGCTGCACCTTCTTGCCTGCTGCACACTCCATACTCACACGGCCCAACGGGCAGACACAGAGGAAACAGCACTGAGACTGAGTCTGATGGGGAAGCCTAAATAAACTCCCCAAGTTCCCTTGCTTTTAGCTACTTGCCTCAGTCACCAATTTTGGAGGTCAAAGAGACTAAAAAGGCGCCCTGCCATCAACTTTACTGTAGACCCATCTGATTTATGAGTCACAATGGTAGATTCCCCAGGCTGTGCTGCAAGAACTTGGAGGTAGCACAAACCAACTAAACCACCCATCCTTCAGCTGGGCCTGCCCAAGCATCAGGTATGTGAGCTTTTTGGTTCTTTTTTTCTTCATTTTCTTTTCTTTCTTTCTTTCTGTTTTTCATTTTCTTTCTTTCTTTCTTTCTTTCTTTCTTTCTTTCTTTCTTTCTTTCTTTCTTTTTCTCCTTTTTTTTTTCAGTACTAGGAATGAACCTAGGACCTTCATAGTAAGCTATACCTCCAGCCTGATTTCTATATTTATTTTGAGACAGGGTCTCATTAAGTCACTAAGTTGCCCAGGCTGCTCTGGAACTTGCAATCCTACTGCCTTAGTGTCTCAGAGTGCTGGGATTACAGGCATGCACTGCAATGCCCAGCTTGATGGGTGACTTTTTGATGTCAGAAGACAAAGCCTCCATCCACAGAGCACACTGACACTGCATTTTCTGAACACGCATCTTATGAAGAGCTATTAATTCAATCACACATGTGCAAACCACTGATGACCTCTTTTTCATACCTCCAGTCACCTGTCCCCCACTTTAAACCACCTGCTTCTCTGCCCCATAAATACTCAAACCCCATCCTCAAGGAGGTGTGTTTGAGATCTGCATCCCCACTACCCCCACATGCTTGGTCATCTCATGAATAAATTCTTTCTCTTTTGCAAAAGTTGTCATTTCAGGGACTGGCACACTCCACGGTGGCAAAGCATGCCTGGTTTGGGAACTGAACTGCAGGCCTTGGACATCTATCTAGTGCTGATATTGCTCTTAGCGCACTGCTACCAAAGCCTGGGCTGCAGGGTAAACTCAGCTCCACGCTGGAAACAAACCAACCCAGGGGGCCACCAGGGCCCAGGAAGGCTGACTTTACCTAGATGACAGGGCCAGTATTGGCATCAGCAGGGAAAACCCTGAAACAATGATCTGAGACAGTCAGAAGATTCAGGGCAAAGCAGCCAGGAAGAAGATAGGCCCCTGGAAACTTTTGATCCAGTGAATGATAAAAACCAGGAGAAGAAACTAGTTGGAATATACAACTTCATGAATCTTTTCCTTTTGTTTTTAAAGCAACAATTTGTTTAAACAATGATAAATAAAGTGGCAGGAACTCCTCATCTATTATTGTGAATTTCACAACTTTCCAGCTGCCAGGGAGGCATTACAATCTCTTTCTTCCAGAGGAGACTAAAGCCCAGCCAAGTTACAGATTTCCTAAGATCACACAGCTGAAAAGCGGCAGACAGGATGGCAACCCAGAACTGCCTGGCACCAAAGCACAAGATACCCCTAAGCAGAATCAAAGCTAAATATAATTCTGAGTGTTTTCCTACAAGATCCAGCATGCCCTGATGATAAACATCTTACATAAGGCTCACTTTTAATCATGCTGGGCAGTGTCCCACCAAAAAAAGTTCCTCCTCGTGCCACTGTTGTCTGCAGCTTCAACTCGAGAGGCAACGATAACTATAACGGTTTTATCTTGTTGACAGAACCTTTTCAAAAAATATTTTATGACAGGGATCACTACCCGGCATCCTCATCCAGGAAAAGAACATACAGGTTTACAGAAGACAGAGATGGACATGCATAATATTGGAAGTACTTCTACAAACACTGGAAAAGTCCTTGCCTTAATTCTAGAACTATATTATGAACTGAAGATGTTTCATTAACAGCTGCCTTAAATAGTCCTGCTTGTTACTTTCTTTTGGTCAACTATCTCTAGCATTAGCTATAAATGGAAGACAAATAAATGGAAAAAACAAACAGTGGGAATTGGAAGACTTAGTTGCCTTTAGAGTAGCAAAACCACAAACAGTTTAGTGGTTTTATTGAACAGCTTCCTACTCAGAAATGAGAACAGATATTGGTCATTTGAGTGAGGCTGGGTAGAGACAGCTCAATGCCTTTCATGCTGCCTACTTAAAAAATCTATATGGGCTCTAAAGAGAAGATTTGCATTTGTTAGAAATGAAGAAAATAATAAAAATGCAAAACACCACCTGATAATTTAATAACCTGTAAAGATAAATGCCAGGGCACCGGGTAACTCCAAAGATTAGACACAGAAAGCTGGAATATACACTTGGTGCAATAAGCCTTGATGTTTAGATTGGAAGAAATAGCTTCAATATCTCATCCCATACAAAATGGGCCTCATTATTAAGGAGTACTAGGAGCTTCATAAATCAATGGTATTGGCTGAGAAACCAGATGGGAAGTCATAGTCATTTTCTCCCAGTAATCAAATGTTAGTTCCATTTACAAAAAGCTTCCATATGGAAGCCTGCCTCAATAAAACATTCCATGTAGACCCTGGACGATCAATAGGTTTGTGCTAGTCCCTTCTGTACAGGGGAGTACACACATTTCAAAACAGCCCTAAATCCTCTGGCCTGGTATTAGGTTTCATTTATAAATTCTCTGCAGCCAAGAGCATTATATTCAACTTCTTGACATGTCCTTTCCCTTTCATTGTTTCATTAAGAAATGGACCCACAGAGTGAAGCATGGCTTTGGAGTCTTATCTTCCTCTCTGCCGAAACTGACCATCCCATTGTTAATATCTGTGTGATTGAATATCATTTCTCCCATCCCACACCAAGTGAATACACCGTGCTAATAACACAGGGGTGGCTGTACACAGGGAGTCACACTGCTGCTGTGCCTACAGGTCATTTAGCTTTCAAGGCTTCTTTTTCATGTAAAATACATCCCCTCAAATGCAGTTCTAGAGATTGGACTTAAAGAGAAGTGCTAGCACCGCTACAGGCTGCGAAATAATTGCCCAGGAAACCTGCTCCCTAAGGACAAAGAAACAGCACCTTCTGTGTCCCAACAGCAAATTCCTTGTATCTCTAGAGAAGCTCACAGTTGCAAGAGGCAGCTGCCCCTGTGGATCGAGAACCAGGGACTGGACCTTGATCCTCTTGAGTTTTTCAGACCCGTATCATCCTGCTCCACCCACCTCTCTGACCCTCCAGAGGGTCACCATTTGTGCCTCTGTGTGGCAGAAGGCTATAGGGGATGAGTAAGCCCTGATCAGTCACAGGGGTACGGATAGGAGAGCAGTGACGATGCCTGAAAGCCTTTTAGAAATGCAAAATCTCACACAGCTACACACCTACTGGGTTAGAGTCTGCATTTTAACAAGATCCCCAGGTGGCATGTGCACACATAAAAGTTAGAGACACCGCCTCGGGCCACGTGGCTCCTAAGCCCCTGCCTCCACTACAAAGCACCGCAAAGCTTCAGAGAGGCCCCCTCTTGGAAGATGGGGAAGGTAAGCTCATCAGGTGGGAACTGCAAATATCCAGGCTCACTGTCTAGTTGTATTAGGTGGGAGGACACAGGAACTAGGGGTCTTCCTCCCACGCCTCTCTCTTCTCCCTCCTGTTGCACAGCCAATCTACTATTCACTCAATCAACATCTACTGTTGGCTCTACCTTGGTAGGCAACCTATCTATTCACTTGCTGTGCCACTACCTGTGACCAAGCCCTCACCTGAGCTGCCACCACACTTGCCATACCTTGCCCTGTCATCCACACACTGCAGGGCAATGAAATACCTTAAGTGCACAACTCATATCACTGTCCTGTGCTGCTCAGGACCTCCCAATGGCTTCCTGTGACACCTGGAACAAATCTGAACTCTAGACCCCGGTCTACACGGTGCTGTAACATCCCATCCCTGTCCTCCTGTGCACCCACATCTCCTCCCCTGTCTTCTGTGCTTACCATTCAAGCCACAATGGCCTTCCTCCTCTTCCACGAACAGGTCACACCCATTCCCAGCTGAGACAATCTGCTTTGCACCTGCCTGGAAGACTGTCATCCCAGATCATGACGAAGCTAAGCAAGCAGGGCTTAGCTCAAGTGTCCCCTCCAAAAAGGAGCTTTGCTTCCCAAGCAGCACCTCCCCTCCCTTCCTGCTAGTCACTATGGCAACACCCACTCTGTCCTAGTAACACTCAAGTACCCCTTCTGGAAGTGTCCTCCTATGCGCTTTTATAACATCTCTTCCTGTTCGCAGTCAAGCTCTTTGAAAACCAAGGCTCTATCTGTCGTTGCTGGTTGCTCGGGCCTACAGGAGAAACTAATAAATGGCCAGGACATACACGGATGGATGGATAGAAAAGCACCAGCTTAAGAGCGCTAGTCCTTCAATACTGGCTGCATGTGGTATTTATTAGACCAGTGTGCTTTAAATGTTTGTCTCCCTTGCTGCCCTACAAAGCCCTCTGTTGAAACCTGATTATCAGGGTGTTAGAATTAGGAGGTGGGGCCTTTAGAAGGTGATTAGATCAAAGGGACAGAGGCCTCATGAGTGACATCAGAGCCCTTTGGGAAGATGGTCCCCTGGAGCTGTCTTGCCCCTTGCACTGCATGAGGACACAGAGATGATGCCACCTGTGAACCAGGAAGAAGACTGGAACCAAACACCAGATCTGCTGATACCTTGCTCTTTAATGCCAGACTCCTGAACCATGAGAAATGAATTTCCATTGTTTATAAGCCACCCAGTTTATAGCAGCTCATTATAAAAGCCCCGAATGGACCAAGACACAGGTCAACAGAATTTGAATCTTCTAGAAGTGTACTGTCCACAAGGAAAGCACTGGCCTCATGTGACTACATACGTTTAATTAAAGTCAAGTAAAATTTCCAATGCAGTGCCTCAGAGGTGCTACCCACAGGCCAGGTCTTGCTGGCCTTGTGTGATCTGCACCTCTCCACTGAGCAGCAGGGAGCGGGTACATCTTGGCACTGCAGAAAGCTCCTAACAGCTCTGTTCAGAACCCAATCTGAGCTTAATTCATTATGTGGCTCTTGTATGCACCAAAGGATACTTATCAAGCATTGCTAACTAGCCAAATACCATACTAAGTACTAGAAACAAGAGCAAAAGTAACAACAGAAAACACTTCCATAGCACGTACTCTAAGGCAAGCATTATTCCCAGAACTTTATACATTAATTCATACCTTTTTTTTGTTTTGTTTTTTTGTACCAGGGATCGAACTCATGACCTGGCACTTGCCAGACAGGTGCCGCTGAGCTAAATCCCCAGCATTCATATCATTTTTGATTCAGACATTGGAAGGTATATTATTATCTCTGTTTCACATCTGTGAACATGGAGGCATAGAGAGATTTGAGAAACTTGCTGGTGAATGGTCACATAGTTGGTGTGATGAGTCTGAATTTGAACCCAGGCCTTGTGTCAAGTGAAGCTTTATAAAGGGAATGTTGGGAAAGACAGCAGAGATACCCCACATTTATGAGCTGTAATCGTAGGGTCTTAGGCTGACCACAGGGCTGTGGGATGGCACAGCCAGAGTGTGCATGGTGGAAGTAAGAGCTGTGCTGGGCTGGGTGAGGCTACGGTGTTGGCTGTTGTGCACTTGTGTCAGAGAAATACAGTCAGGGAAACATCATCCAGATCTGAGACTCCCTAGAAAGCCTAAGATAAGGCCTCCTCAGCCACCTAGTTGATGGGGAAATGTGCCTTTTCTGGGGCAATGCCAGAGGACATCCAGGAACTGTGGCACTGGGCAGAGACTCCTCAGACACCTCCATGTTCTGTGAATCTTCAGTCACCTCTGTTCTTTGATTGTCTTTCTCCAAACAGTGTCTAAAATCACAGTCCCGATGCATCTAAGACCCGGGGAGGCGGGTTAATAGAGGGGACAGAGCCAGCCTCAGGATTGAATCTACCAGGTTCCATTCAAGGACCACTGTCTCCTTCAGCAGGAAGTCCACAAAGATCCTTCCACTGGCACCTGCCAGGCTGCTGCAAGATGTAGCTGTCATATCCTACCCACATCACAGGGGCAGAGTGGGGGAGAGGCTCATCCTTTCAGAATCATACAGGGACAGCATTTAATAGACCAACCCAAGGACTATTTATTTATCTAGGTCAGGGGTCCATCAACTATGGCCCTTGGCCAATTCCTGTTGGCTACCTGTTTTTGTAAGTAGAGTGCCCTTGGAGCACAGCCAGGCCCACTTATGTAGTCAGCATGGCCACAGTCCTGTACCAACAGCAAAACTGCAAAGTTAGAGGTAATGAGAGGCTATATGGCCCACAAAGCCCAAAATATTTACTCTCTGGCTCATCAGAGAGCAAGCTCACTGACATACACATGAAAGCCTTAGCCACTGTGAGGTTACAGGTTCACCTGTAGATTTCTGCACTGTAGAAACGGTAACCCCCAAACCTATACTACCATAGTATACCCCACAGGACCGTCACTGATTTCATACCTAATCATCACATGCAGGATATCAGGAAGCTGACCTGGAAATGGACACTAGTGGGCTGCGGATTAATGAAGGAATATTCCAGGGCTCAGTCCTGCAGAAGGGGGAGGGAAGGGCAGGGCTGGGTAAACAGATGAAGATGACCCTGAAGGGATCCAAGCAATGGGGAAGGGACCAGTCCTCGTGCCCCTCGTGGATCAAGCGCTGGGTGCAGACTCCACTGGCAGGAAGTCTGACTTAGGCAAGGTGGCCTCTCCTGCCAAGCTCATCCTTGAAGGGAGCTGACAGCCTCTGGCTGGCAGCACTCCTGGAAGCGCGGCTATCAGAGACAGGGACGGGAAGGCATAGTGCCCCCACGCTTACCTGATGCTGCTCTTCTATCATTCTTTTCTTCAAAATAGTTCTAAACACCCAATCCCTCAGATGCTTCTCTTAACTGACTTTGCCAATTTATTGATTCCCTCATTCATGAGTTAAATAAAATACCTGTCTTGGTTCATTCTGGAATATAAGGCATGGTTGAACCTTCCCACAATTACATTTTGCCTGAATGCATGTGTTAAATGGCAATTATTGCAGCAGTTTGAGAAGGGAGAGGCCTTTGTCTAAAACAAGTGAGCAGTCAGTCCCCACCCAGCAAGGTCTTCATTTCTCCTGGGCTTTGCAGTCAGGCCAGGGCACCAGTGAGGCACCAGGGTGGCGGACAGGACAGCACAGAGCTCCTTCCTCTCCAAGGTCACTTTGATAAGTGGTTGGAGGTTGAGGGGTGCTGTCTTACTAGAGTTCTGCAAAAATAACCATCAGGGAAGTCTGAGGTTAAATCAGTCCCCCTTTGGAGTTGGTGTTTGTTACGGTTTTAAAGGACACACAGCCTTTATTTGGCTTGTACCAAAGGATGAGGACCAGACAGCATTTTCTTGGGAGTCTGGTGATGTCTCTTTGTCTGAGCAGGTAAAATAATAGATACAAGCATCTTGAATATTCCTGTTTTGAAATGCATGGTCAGAGTCAGAATTCCAAGCACAGAGCAATAGAGCTGCAGGTGAGGTCACTGGGTGTTAAGGTCTTTGCAGAAGAGAAGACCTAGGATGTGACACATTCTTCCTGCAAACAGAGCACATGGCCATGATCACAGACAGCCTGTGGCTTACATAGAGATACAGTAACAGCAAGAAGATGGAAATGTATATATGGATTCAGGGAAGGAGAGATCCACAGATTAAATCAAAAGGAAAAAAAGTCCTGTTAATTGTAGAATTATCACAGTGAGCATAGATATTAATTTAACAAATTTTATTATGTCTCATAATAAAATATGCAGAAAAATGACTATGGAGAATGTAGAAAATATAAGCAATAACCTGCTATTTTCTATTCCACAGGTTAAATATGTGGACACTTATAAAATATATGCACTGGCTTGCACACATATATAAAATGCAAATATACAAAATACAGTAATACAAGTGAATAAAACAAATACATGTAGAGAACTGGACACGTCAGCAAAGGAAGAGATATACAGTCTGGGTCTGTACATTGCTTCCAGAAAGAAAGAATGCCACAACACTTCTGAGACTACATAATTCAGAAATCTGTATGCTTTCTCTCCCTTCAAGTAAGCCATTCTTAAATGTAACAAGAAATTGCTCAGGGCAAATGGTATTTATGAGGTAGATGTCATAGAATAACAACAATCCTGAATGATGTGAAATGAAATCAAACAACTTGAGGAAAGAAAACAAAATCTAAATGTCTTACTTTCACCTAAACAGCCTGCTTGATTTGCCTGGGCAGATGGCCAACAGCAAGGAGAAGGCAGGGCCATCACGCTTCTCACCGGAAAGCAACACCAGACCCTCCCTGTGGCTATTTAGCAGGTAGGAGCAGACCCAGACCATAGTGTATCGTGCCATCAGTGACAACGAGCAAACAGGAATCACGTCTGAAAGATGCCCACCTCTTTGTTCCCAGACTATAAATGCATGGAATGGGCCAACTTTACACTTCCCAGGCTCATGGCCCCAGGAGACCACACATGGCCTGCTGTTCAGCCACACTGGCCAAGATAAGCTCAGGCTGTAAGCAGAGGTGGGTGAGGTGCAGACCAAAGACCTCATCTGGAATAAGGACTGAGCGATGCGGTAACAGTCTTAGGAGAGGACACAGGTTTGCAAGACAGCCCAGCCTTTTCCTGGTTAACAGCTGAGAATTGATATTGCTCTTTGGAACATCCATTTCCACTGTTACAACCTCAGTCAAGGAGTGACTGAGTTCACTATGCAGAGAACCAACTGTGCCCACTGAGCTGGAATATGTTTGTTTTATAATATAAGCGCTCAAATGTTAGCTATTCCTAATATCAATACAAGCTTTTTACTGAGTGTCTATTGTGGGGCAGATATTGTGTAAAACAGCTTTACAGTTTAGCCCACCCAATCCTCATTCAACTCCATCAGTGCTGTCACTACTTTGTTTTGCAGAAAAAGAAACCAAAGTTTCCTATGCCCAAGGCCACCTAGTCTGAGGAGTACCAGGGACAGGAATCTAAGCAGTCTGATTCCAGAGTCACCGTAAGCACTCTAGCAGGCTGCTTAAAAATCGAACAGTGATGCATACGTCATTTGTGTAATGAGCGGTCCTGAAATGAAATGAATAGAAGGCAAAGAGCAACCATAAGGTTATCTGCCAGGGTCAGAGACCACACACTTAGGATGTAACAGGACAGTGAGCAGTCCGTGCTGGGGCACTCTGACGCACACCTCCTCCTGTGACACTGCCAAACTGTATCCCTTACAGGGACAGCTGGAGCCCTGCAAAGAAAGTACTGACTCCCGGCACATGCCCAGCAGCCAGACAGAGATGGGGCTGATCACAATGCTACCAACCAAAAGCGAGGCCACAGTTAAAGCTCTTTCACTTTGCTTTAAAAGTATCTGAAATGGGCTAAGCATGGATCACTACTCAGCACAGCAGCACATCATGGGGTTTATTTGACTGTTTCTTTTCCTGCTTGGGATTCTAAGAAAGCTAATTATCTACTGGGCATATACCATGTATCAAGACCTGGAGAGGTGCTCTCTGCAGACATTATCTTATGACATCTTAGTGCATACGGTGTGGGATAGGTATTAACTTCAATTCAGAGACATGGGAGAGGTTCAGCGAGATTAGGTAACTGGTCCAAGGGCACAGAGCCAGCAAGGCAGAAGGATATTTCAAACTTACGCAGTTGCTGCTGGCCCAGTTTTATTATACCATGTGGCCTCCTCTGACATCTTTCTTCACCCAGACAGTCGAAGACAGGGAGAGATCAGCAGGTCCTCAGAAGTTCTAGAGTTAAAATCTGTACATTGGTATGAAATGGCAAGTCACTCCTGCTGGGTTCCAAAAGACAGGCTTCCAGGATACCCATGATGCCATGATGAAAATGGGCAGCATGTGGTACCAACCGCTGCCGCGTCTGAACACACACAGGCAGCACCACGTCACCAGTGGAGGTGGGGAGTGGCAGCTACAGTGTCCCTGCCAGCACGGCCAACAGGACTGCCCCAATTAGAGCCTTGGGGTTACTGTTGCGGAGCTGGGCAGGCAGGGGTACTTAGACCCCAGAACCCAAGCAAGAAATAGCTCAAACTGTGCAGCATCACAGGAAAATTAACAGAGGGAAAGAGAAAGGAATGATAATAAATGGAAAACAAGTGGAAGGAAGTCTTGAAGGCTCAAGTCACATGTCACATACCTGCTTACACATTCTGGACTATTCCCATGTCTAGGGCATTTCTAACCCCGTCCATGAGCTGGACTGACGAACACACCAAAAAGTGACAGTCACACCTGGCCTTCACATAGATCAGCGCCCTCTACCTCACAAAAGGCCACAGAAGCCAGCAAAGAGCCTATTGGGAAACTGAGGCTTAGCCACAGAATGCAGACAGAAAGAAAGGAACAAACTCGACATCTCCCAGGCAACTGCAGTGTCAGCTGTAAGCAAAATTCCTTAACCTCCTGGGCTCAGGTTCCAGATGACAGGACATCAATTGCAGGATTTGCAAAAGAATGTGCAAGGCACTTGTCAGCATCTGCCACTTAGCAAGGACTCATTAAATGACTATAATTACTTATACTCTCAACTTTCTACAGAAAACTACAGAGAGCCATCCTGAACATCTGCCTGGAGTCAGGCTCACGATTCAGACTGGCATAGTCAGTGTGAGATTCTGCAAACCAAACCACCCAGGGCAGGCCACTAAATGCATCACTGATTCACTTAGTAGTCAGAAAGTGCACAGATATTACACTGAGGAAATAGTTCTGGTGCTGGGACTGGATCTTTCTGTGCAAGAACAAAGCTCAAAGCAGAAAGTCAGTGTGGCCATGGGCTTGGGTACAGAGGATCCACAAGGAGATGTCATGGTTTACAGGAGGTAGACCGTGTCTCATGGAAGACTCAGTTTAAAAAAACACACAGGAGATGAGTGCTAATGTCACTTCCCAGCTGACAAAGTTGGCTTTGAAAAAAAGATGCAATCCTCTAACGCAGATTTCTGGGTTCTGTTTCTACTAAAGGAAGAAACTTCCCCTTGCACAATGAATGCAGACCCTGGGGAAGTTCACACTGAAGGAAGGAAATCATCAAAGGCGAAGAAGCAGGGCTGAGTTAGGTACTGGAAAAGTCTCATACTTTGCTAGCCGGAAGTAATACTGAGGGATCAAATAAGCCTTCTCATGGGGATCACAGGGCCATGGAGGATCTGGCCTTCCAGCTGTCCCTCCACTTTTGTTTTCTCCACTTTCCCTTTATTCCCCACCCAGGGCCTGACATAGAGTAGGCATGCAAAAAATGATTAATTTCAACAAGTCATTCAGATAATGTAAAAAGGGAATGTCAAAATTAAACCCAGAATCTAATTATCAAACCCTTCTAGAGAGACGCAAATTGTGCAAAGCATTTAAACTTCATTTAATATTATTAAATGGACATTTCATAAAAATTTCACAATTCAGTGATTCACATAATCTGTGTTGAATAAATCAATAATGGTGCATTGATTTTTAAGATGACGTTTTTACCCTGGTATTGGGGATTTAATTCAGGGCCTTAACACTAAGCTACATTCACAGTCCTTTTTAAAATTTAAATATTATTTATAGATAGATAGATAGATAGATAGATAATGTCTCACTAAATTGTTAAATGGCCCAGGTGGGGCTTAAACTTGCCTCAGTCTCCAGAGTGCTGGAATTATAAGTATGTACCACCACACCCTGGCCACGATATCTAATTATTAAAAAAAGAGGCTCTGGAGTCAGAATGCCTGCTTCAACACCCAGTGTCGCCACTTTCAAACTACGTGACCTGCAGAAAGTTTCTTGACCTCTCAGGACCTCAGGATCCTCACCTAAAATACTAGCTGTGCCTTCTTTGCAGACTTTTGGAAGAACTCAATAAATTAACCCATACAAAAACCTGAGCACAGTGTTAGATATTCTCACTAGTCTTATCATGCTTAGTACCACTTTTGATAGCTGATGCAACTGTATGTATGATATTTGTTATGGTTTATATTGAGATGTCCCCCAAAGCCTCTTGCATTCATAGGTTCGAGTTTTGGGAGGTGACTAGATCATGGTGGCTTGGGTAGCAGAGGACCCACAAGGGGATGTCATGGTTTACTGGAGGCACCGTCTGCCTCCTGTAAACCATTCCTGAGGAATTTATAGCTAAATGTGATGTTGGAAAGTGGAGCTTGGTTGGGCAAGGAGGGTCATGAGGACATGGTCTGGAAGGGTATATCTCCCTCCTCCTCCCTTGATCCCTCTCTGCTTTCTGCCTACCATGCCATGCCGAGACCCTCTGCCATGCTGCCCAGTCTTGGAGCCAAGAAACTATGGACTGAAACCTCTACAATCTGTGCGCCAAAATAAACCTATCCTTCTTTAACTTGTGAGTGTCAGGTGTTTTGTCCTAGTGACAAGAAAGTAAGACAATACACAGGGGTAATGTTTTCAAATCTGGCCCGACTTGCATGCAAGACCAGCTCCACTTGCTTGTTCTGTGCAAAATTCCTGAGCATCTTAGTGTGGAAATAAAGTGGACAATAGATGTAAAACATTTTGCAATGCCTGGCATGGGGTGAACATAGCATAAATTGAAATTATGGCAGTGACTGCAGTGTGCTAGCTATTAGGATGCTACACTACTCTTTGTAGTAATTAGAATAATATGATTTGCCTTCAAAATAAAGTTGGAAGCCAAATTCTATGCCCAAACCAATAAAACACATGAGACAATTATGCAAGTATGAATCATGTGTCAACATACTACCTTAGTAATAAGCCGTCGCAGCTTGGAATTTATCACCACAACCACTTTAATAGTATGTGTAGCCATAAAATAAGATAATTGCAAATAATTGAGGGGGGAAATCCCTACAGAGACTACTGCTGTGCATAAGAAAATACTAGTAGATGGATTGTGGAAGACATTGAGGTAGGTCCTATGGAGGGGTCCCATGGTGGGACCCCAGTATTACAGCAAGTAAACAGGCAGGGATTGGAGGCTCTGATCCTAGACTGGTGCTGCTTCTACCAAGAACCCTTGAGTTTCAGGCACTCTGGTGCCCCGGCTTGTCAAGTGATAAGGAATAGAAGAAAGGATTCTAAAGTCTTGATGCCAAGTTTCTCTCTTCACTCTCAGGACACATGGGCTTTAAAAAGGAGGCATCCAGGCCCCTGTGTCAGGGAAGCCCAGACCAAGTACTGCAGGGCGGGGTACTCCTTTATCAAGTAACCTTAACATATCTCAGCAACACAGAGCTGATACCAAGCTGACACAGAGGACAGGAACTTGGCCGCTGGAGCACCTGACTCCTCCCCAAGTCCCCGTGGGAGCCACTCACCTCTCTGTTTACAGCGGGTGGCGCCTGCCTGCCTGTACCCTGGCTGCCGTCCCATCTGCTATTCCCCTGCTTACTAGGCACTAACAGAGCAACCCACGCAGCTGCTTAAAGGACAAAGTGCTATGGCAGTTCCTCGGGCCACCAAATGATGTCTGATCATGATGAAAACTCTAGCTCCTTCCAGTCCATACTTACTGGCTGTGGCGAAGTTATCCATATCCATATTGTACACTTTCAGCAAAATCAGAGTGGAAATGAGAGTGGAAATGTGTGGTAGGGTTGGGTGTGGGAACGGAGGGAGGAAGTCTTCCAATCCCTATTTGTAGATTTCACATCTCTCCCTTTGATCATTCATACATTCATTCATTCAGGGCATACTTACTAAAGACTATCAAGTGCCCAGCCCTGAAAGGAGAACTGCGAGTGCAAAGAAAAGTAAACGCACAGCTTCAGCCACACATCCTTTGTAGTAATTAGAAAGAAGGCTGGGAATGGTTTATCCCCAACTTCCTTGAGTAAACACAAACCCTGATCACAGTCTTGAGAAGGACACACAAATTTCCCCTCCTCTCACTGAGCACCAGCCCTCCTGTGCTGGCCCCTGAGAGCGGTGGCCTCTGTTGAGCATGGTCCTGACTCCAGAGGGAAGCACTGTGCCTACACCCCCTTCCGGGAATGCACCGCTGTGCCCCTAAAACTCAGGAGTGTCCTCGGGTGCTATCCACTCACACACAGAGCTTCGGTCTCACCTGCTGTCTTCAACTCAAATTCTCTAGGAAGAGGCATGTGTACATGAATCCCATGAGCTTAAGGGTTTCATATGAAATGGTCAGTTGCAAAGGAGACCCCCAGAAAAGGAGACCCAGACCTGGCCTAGGAGCAGGCAGTGCCCAGGGTGCCCCACTGAAGCTCACATCCCAGGTTGGTGCTGAAAGAAGCCGGGGAGCTTGCCAAAGTAAGACTTCTCACTGCGAGTGCTAAGAAAATCATCTCCAGAGTCAGCCAGAGGAAACTGCTTGTTTCCCTTCTTGGCTGTCTCTGTGTGCTGTTTATTTACCACAGGGGATTTGCCTCCTCTGTTAGCTCTGCTGTGAGGTCCCCATTCACTCACTCCTGACTGAGCCTCTGGTATTAGAAGCTTCCAGTCTACCATGCCAGGGTTCTCTGAGAGCCTTTGAAACCCCAGCCAGGATGCAAAACCCTTCCTTTGTTTAAATCAATGGCTTAATGAGCAGAGGACAAGACAGGAGGGCACACAGTCTGAGGGCCCCACAAAGTGCAGCTACAGTAGGAAAGAGCAAGGCCAACTCCCACGTCTGTTGCTCAGGTGATTTTCCTACTGCCCTAAACCAGACACAGACCTGTGGCTGGGACCTGCAGAATGGTGTTGGGGTTTAAATCCTGCAATGTAGGCTGGCCTGAACTACATAGTATGACCCTGCCTCAAAAAAACTAGGGCCAGGAGTTTGGCTCAGTGGCTTAAATGCCTGTCTGGCAGGCGTTAAGTTTATGAGTTCAAGCCCCTGTGCCACAAAAAAAAAAAAAAAAAAATCCTGGGATGTGACTCACTGAACAATGCTGGGGAACCTTTTTACAGAGGCCAAGTGGAAAATTTCAAAATGAGAATCCATCCGTGAGACCAACAGATTCTCTCTGCTTCCTATCTCAGAATAAGAGTTCATCTTTCCCAAAAGGTTAAGCTATCTTCCTCCATTGGTTTTTGCTTTTGTTTTTTCCATTACTGAGGGCTGAACTCAGGATCTTCACAATAAACTCCATCCTCAGCCATTAGTTTTTATTTTTATTTCACTTTTTTTATTTTGAGACAGTGTCTCAGTCAGTTGCTACATTGCCTAGGCTCATATAGAACTTGTAGTCCTCCTGCCTCGGCCTCTCAGAGTTCTGGGATTACAAGTGGGTACTACCACACCCAGTTCCCATCAGCTATTGGAGGAGAAATAAAGATATTTGCACGTAGGGCTTGAGGCACAGAGGGCTTGGGCTTCCTCTGCAAAGATACTTAGTCTATCTGACACTGCGTCCTGTGCTACAGGAGAGTCTCACCTGGCCGGCCAGCCTTCCACGCTTCAGCTTGCTCTTTTCAGCATATTCTACTACTCTAAATAACATAGGCTTCTCTGCTTGTGGAGGGAGCTCTGTTGAAACTCCAGGAGGGAATCACATTTGCAGACTGTGTCCCTTATAATGCTCCCTGATTCTGGGCTGATAGGATCCGTTCAGGCCTGCCCCCAAACACTTCTGATTTAAAAAGTAAGCAAAACCCACATGTCCTTGGAGGAGTGAATGGTTAAGCTAATGGTGGCACTTCTCTACCAGGGACTACCACTCAGCAATAAAGGGGATGAATTATTGATACAGGCAACAACTTGGAAGGATCTCAAGGGATTTGTGCTGAGTGAAGAAAAGCAGTCTTGAAAGGCTGCATGCTACACGCTGTCCTTTTTATACTATTCTTCAAATGACAACATTAGAGAAATGAAGAACAGGTTAGTGATGGCCTGGGGTTGGAGAGCAGGGGACAGCCAGTGTGGCTATAAAAAAAGCACCAGGTGCAACTGTGCAGTATCTTGGCTATGGCGGTGGTCATACTAATCAATATGTGGTAAAATCGCAAAGAACTAAAGAAACACACGCTCACACATGCTCAGACACACAAATGAGTGCAGGTAAAGCAGGGCAAATCTGTTGGTGGATGGCACCACTTATCAGTTTTTTGATTGCAGTATTGTACTACAGCTTTGCAAGATGTCACCACTGGGAATTGTGGGTCAAAGCTATAAAGGATTACTTTATTTTTTCTTAAAATTGCATGTGAATCTACAATTATCTCAAAATAAAGAGTTAAAGAAATCATATAAACATATATATGGGGGAGACAGAGAGATTGTGTGTGTGTGTATGTACATACACAGATTGAGCAAGTCATCTACCCACCTGGAGCACTTTTTCCCTCTGAAAAGCACTTCGCCTGGGGAACTTCTTTCCTCCAAAGAGGCACAGCAAGAGGGGAAGCAGATCAGCCTCATTGAGACATTCTCCAGAGACCCCTGAGCATCTTATTAAAGGGACTGAACCACCCTCCCTGGGACATACTGTGTTACCTTTCCCGACACACACAAGCGAAGTCACCTAAAATCTCTTTGCAAAGCCCCTGAGACCATCGGTAGACCTGCAGGGATCTCATTAAGAAGCCAGCTACACATCAGAACTGAGCAACCACTGCCTGGAACACAAGTTTCAAAGAAAGCAGAAGACCTCACCGTGAGCCGCAAGTCTCCAAGGGAAAAACAGACTCTCTGCCCTTGTGCGCCAACAGCAGACTCTCTGCACATTCGTACTAAGTGTGCTCTTTAGTATGCTTTGTATGCTGGGCAGTTGGAACAATTCTTTGACTCCCCTGAACTTCCTTTTTCTCGGTGTTGCACATGTTTTCTTAGTTTCAGTCCTATGTTTGTTAAAACCAAGGAAAAGCTGACTTTTGTTCCTTGGCACACATCACGCTAGTGACACCTGTAGAGGTACACCATTCCCTCAAACATACTCATAATTTCCCAAGTGTAGTATAAATTTCAAGTCATTAAATAAAATGATTTTATACTATCCTTGTGGATGTTACTAACCCTCACCCCCACCAGTGACATCAGTGTTTCTATAGTAACTAATGCACTTCAAAGTGGTAAATGCAGATGGTGGCTTTCAAAAAAAAAAAAAAAAAAGGCCAACAAGTAAGTGATAGAAACCAAGTCTATCATAGTATAAGTGGTGTGGAGAATGTACCTGCATTATGGGTGCCAGTTCAGAAACAAGCAATAAATATTTTAATAGAACCCTTATGCTAACAGATATGCTATGTAGCAGTGGCCTATCAAATTCCAGTACTGCCTGGGAAAAGAGGCCTCCAGATTCAATGTGCTGACTCCTTGGGATATGCGTGTGAGTAAAAGTGTGTGTTTAAAAGCATAGGTGGGGAATCACAGGCTGATTTGCAAAATAGAGTCACATCCTATATAGACAGGTTGTAATTGTGCCTAAGAATAGCTATTTCCAAAATGTTTGAATGCCAGGAAGAAGAAGAAAGTGCAACTTCTCACAAGAGAGAAATGAACAGAACTGGCAAGGGGGAAGAAACAGTTCCAACTCCTATCTCTGAAATGCCAAAAAATAAAATGAAACGCACTGTTTCTCTCTCTCTTTAAACCTAAGCCCCTTTAGGTGAAGCCAAAGTGCCTTTTCAGTTACTGTAAGTATCTCATTGTTTTGATGTCAGTGAATGAAGATTTTTTCCGGGCACAAAAATCCAGGCTCTGAGTTGTGAAGGCAGCTGGGAGGTGACAGTTTTAGATGCTTTGACACAAAACCAGAATCTGGTTTTAATATAACAGAGTGGGGTGGGACTGTTGATCTGCCCCTGTCAAAATGTCAGTCTCAGCACTGTCTGCTTGCTGAACAGAAGCTCTGGGGAGCATTATCAGTCAAGTCTAGGTGCTATAGAAGCCAGTATCTAGACAACCAGGAGATACTGTCCTGCCAGTAGCTAGTCAGCTAATTTCTTCTGATGGCATGTGGCTGTCACCAAGGATGACAACCATACCTGGAGTCCTGGAGCCATCGAAAATGGCTCCCTGATTACAATGTCGCATGTCAATAGTTTCATTTCTGGGATGTTACATTTTGCTTCATTTTGGCAGAATGTTTTTCTGTGTTCTTGCCCAGTGTCACCTTCTGGAAAGTTCTGAGGTGCCACCCTTTCCACAGGATGGTCTTTGGGTGGCCCATGACCGCCCAGGGAATGGAGGACTTTAGAGGTGGTACCATCCATGCACCTTTGTCCCTGTATTCAGTGCTGCTCAGACCAGACCCTGAGTCTTGTGTCACTCAGTTTTCTGTTGCTATATTAAAGAAAAAAGTTTATTTTGGCTCATGGTTTTGGAAGTTTCAGTTCATGATCAATTGGTCCTATAGCTTTTTGGCCTATAGCAGAGCAGTACATTATGACTGGAGAACATGGCAAAGTAAATCTGTTAATCTCATGGCCAAGATACACAAAGGAAGAGATCTGTGCCCCACAATCCCCTTTGAGGGCATGCCCCAGTGACCTAAAGACCTCCCACTAGGCCACACCTCTTAAATCAAAGCTCTACCAGCTCCCAACAGATAGAGACCAAGCCTTAACACATGGGCCCTTGGGGGACACACCAGATCCGAACTATAGGAGGTCTTACATTGCTTTGAGACACACTGAGTCACTGTCTCCCTAAATCATCTGTTTCCACACTTCACATCACTACTTGCAAAACCAACAAGGACTCCATTTGTCTATGAGACAGAGCCTAGAATTCAACACTTCTATTTACCTTCCTGGAACTTCTACCCAGTAAGATCATCTTTCTCTGCCAAGAACCTCCCCTAAGGTATCGCCTTTCTTCTTAGAGTATGCCTCCTTTCCAGTACTGATTCTTGGTTCTGCAGGTCCATTTCACAACCCCCCCCACACACACACACAACTTTTCCATCTTCACAAAGGGTCCTAAGCTTTCACCCATGCACACTCATTCTCTCACAAGTACTGGCCATTGCTCAATGTCCTTAGCAAAATACCACAAGTACATGCTCCTTTGCTACAGGAGCTGTACGTTTTGATATACAGTCTTCCTGATACCCAGAAGAGTGTCTAGCAAATCAGAAAAGCTTGACAAATAGGTTTTGAGTTAATAAGACAGCTTTAAAGAATACAAACATCTTAAAAATGTTTAAGGATAAGAGAAAAAGAGAATAGAACCTGGTATCAAAATTTTAAAACAAGATATATATAAGGAGAATTGTCATCATTACTTGTAAAGATTTCACACCAAATTAATTAAAAGACTAAATAGCTATTTAAGTGGACAGGAGAAGAGCATAAAGTACAAAGGAAAAGATTCTTGCACATCAGAATTAAATTCAATGCCTTTGATCAATAAAAACTATCTTAGAGATCAGGAAATAAATCAAGTAATAGAAGCTACATGTAGAGAATGACTTTAGGAAAAACTCTGTTTCTATCCAACTGTGGAAGAACTTACAGAAGTGAGGTTTTCCAGTCAGTGGATTTGAATCAGATCCATTTGGGTCAAACAGCAGGACCCCAAATATATTGGCAAAAGCAAAATATCTATAATTAGCTGATGGAGTTGGTTTGTGCAGGCCAGTGACATGAACAGAGGAAAGGCCTGTGATGCCACAGCTCATCCCCACCAAGACCACATCCACACAGGGCAGTGGGGAGAGGAGAAAAGGTGCTTCCTGCAGGGCCTTCTGGAAGGTATGCTACAAACCCCACATGGGCCTATTCAACAGACTGGCTGGGAGAGGGCCCACGAGTCCCAAGCAGCTCCAATTAGGGGCCATTCAGGACCACCAGTTCCCCAGCTGAAGGTCCCCCAGGACCCTACATGTACCTTTCTCTAAGACCACAGCTCTTTGACAGGCTAGAGTAGGGATCAGCAAACTTGTTCCATAAAAGATCAGGTAGAAGATATTTTAGGCTTTCCAGGCCATATTGCTTGCAGGTCATGTGGTCTCTGTCACTCAGTAATAAAGCACAAATGAATTGGTCTGGCTAGGTGCCAATCAAACTTGCCTTACACAAACAGACAGCAGGCTGGATCGGTCCTGGGGGTGGAATTAGGCAATCTTGCTCAGAGTCGCCATCATTGTTCCCTGTTTGATCCTGATTTCCAGTTGCCCCAGTATTTCTTCACTGTAGTGGCAGCAAAGACTTCAAATCAAATGGGCTTGAGAAGCCACCTCCAGGGACCCATGGGAAGGATGATAGCAATAAGGGGGCCATGTGACTGATCCGTCACACGTGGGAACTCACATCTCACCCAGAGGAGCCCTCTGAGGAAGGTCCTTTAATCACCCCCAAGATACAGATGAGGAAACCGAAGCTCCAAGTTACCGATGAGGAAAAAACCCAGAGTTCCACAGGATGGAATCCAGACAGAGGTAAGTCTCACCCTGTGATACACCGTAAACTGGAAAGACAGCTCCCATGTCAGGCCACTGAGCTGTGGTGACAGACAGACCACGGCCCACAGCAGGAAGGTAAGAAGAAAGGGAAGAGGGGGAGCCCGCTAAGAAGTAGCTTCCTCACAGGAGTGCAGTAAGGGTCCCTGGCACTGAGTTCCACATGATGACAACACCGCCATATCTGAAGAGCTAAAGGAGATAGCGTGTGTTAAGTCTTTCACCCAGTACCAAGTGACAGTGAGAAGGTAGAGACTGTTTTTACTGGTTACTAATTTAGCGGTTACTCAGGATTCCAGCAATTGCCTCAGCCCTTGAAAGGATGCTACCACAGACTGCTTGTCCCCTTCAAGGAAGCAAATGTCCCTTTCACGTGGAGAGGCTGGATGTCACCACGCAGCTCAACCCAGAGGTCAGCCTTGACAACTGCTTACCAGTTTCCTAAAATAATCAAGTAAAACTTTAATTGAATCAAACAAAAAGACACTGCAGACAAAAAGTACAGGAAATAATCTGATAAACTCAGAATTTGGAACAGCCTGTAGAATGTTCTATATAATGATAACTAGCCTGTCCTCATCACAAAATAACCTAATTGGGAATTGTGAGTGTGAGGAGTTATTCAGAATTCAAATAGACTGGAAGTTGTACACACATGATCATAGCAACACTATGATAGCTAACATGAGGGAACTCAAGTGTCCAAAATGCCAGACCCAAATGGAATATTAAGACTTACAAAGGAGGGATATTCTAACACATGCCACAACATGGGTGAACCTAGAGGACATGATGTTATGCGAGACAGCCTATCATATAGGGCAGGATGAATACTGTATGATCAGTTAGATGAAGTGCTTCAATCAGTGACATCTAGAGACACAAAGTCCAATGACCGGAGAGAAGAGACTATGGGAAGTTACCACTGAATGGGTACCAAGCTTTAGTTTTACAAGATGAAAACAGTTCTAGAGATGGACGTGGTGATAGTTACAAAACACTGTCAAACTCCTTAATAATACTGAGTTCACTTCAAAATGGTTAGGATGGTAAATTTTATGTTATGTGTATTTTGCCATAATAAAAAATATATTGAAAGAAAAAAACCTGGAAGACATATAAGACATCAAATTTCTAATTGATTTGTGGCTGTTTACAAAACAATCAGCTGTAGAGACACAGGTAGCAGAGAGCTAGTGACAGAAAGAGCAACAGAGGTATTTAGGGGAGCATTTGGAGAAATCTGAATATGTAGGAGTATGAGGCAAAATTAAGGAGGAGTCTATTCTATCAGGAGGGAGAACAGAGTTATGGTTTTCTAGGGGAATGATTTTATTTTGTGAAAACGCATCCCGAAGAGTCTCAGTCTGAAGTGTCATCATTTCTCTAACCTACTTTAAAATAGTTCCTGGAAACCAAGCATATGCATATATTAGTGTGTGTACATGTGTATATATAGGAAGCAAGCATGCCACATCTCAACAATTACTCTAGGTGACGAGGACACGGGTATTTCTTGTACTATAATTTCTACTATTTTGGTTTTCATTTGAGAAGTTGTAACACAGGATTAAAAATAACATTGGAGTGCACGTGCCTTACATCTTTCAGGAGCAGAGTAATTCTGAAATGATATAATTGATGATAACACGTTGAAATCTGTTAAGCATTTCACACCTTTAAGATGCCACTGTGTCTACTCAGGGGCTTCTACTATTTTGCTTTTGTGTTTTCATTTTTCGGTACTGGGGATTGAACCTGGGGTGCTCTGCTACTGAGCTACAACCCAGCCCTATTTACTTATTTATTTATTTATTTATTTATCTATCTATTTATTTGACACAAGGTCTTGCCAAGTTACCCAGGTCGACCTCAACTCCTGCCTCAGCCTCCTGAGTAGCTGGGATTACAGTCAGGTGCCACTGTAACAGGCTTCCCTTTTTGGTGCTGAGGAAGCTGAGACCCACAGTAAGATGACTCCTCCATCAGAAGTCCTTTGACAAATATCAAGATGTTATTCTTTGGAAACCCTGTGGAATGCTTTTAGAGGAAAGTAAATGTAATTTTGTACTCAGATTTTGAAAAATGAGCATTGGCTCAACACATAAATACTCATTAGAGAGTCTGTTTGCCCTGGCAAGGAGCACTCTGTAATTTTGTGGGGGCTGTGATGGCAGAATTATTACACAATGACCTGCATTTCTGAGTGACTGCTGTTTAGATCAGAACACAAGGGAGATGGAACGTGCAGGTGACAACATGTAGGGAGCAGGGCCTGCGACCAGCCCTGGGAAGCCGAGGAGTTCATTTACAGAACACCCAGCACTCACACAGGGCACTGTGCCCTAGTGGAGGGCAGGACAGACAGCAAGGGTGGTACTGTGGCTCCTGTGAATTCAATGTCAATATGCATAACTTTCCCCCCAGTTTAGAAGAATAAGTCTGTGCTCTCACACAAGTAGCAACCTGTTAAAATCATACCAAAACACTTAATGTGCCTAAGCATTCATTCAATTCAGCTGCAACTTTTCTTTTTGTTTTTTGAACTGTGGTCTAAAGAAAGAGAAAGGATTTTACAACAAGACAGGGCAGAAAAATTCAGGGAGGAATACTGGCCAGGTAAGTTAACTTTAGTAACCCTCATTTCCTCATCTATCAAGCAAATACAGGTGGATTATCCCTTATCCGAAATGCCTGGAACCAAATGTGTCTTTGGATGTTTTCAGATTTGAGAATTTTGCACACAGGGTGAGTGAGAGATCTTGGGGATGGGATTCAAGTCTAGGTATGAGATTCATTTTCATTTCATATCCATCACACACACGGAGCCCAAAGGTAATTTTGTGCCTAATTTTTGTGTGCCTGCATCTTGACTGTGACCGGTCATGTTTTAGGCCAGGTGTGGGATTCTCTACTTGTGGTATGTATCACATTGATGTTCAGAAAGTGTCAGATTTTGGAGCCTTTCTGATTTCAAAGCATTTCCAATTTCAGATTTTCAAATGAGGGACGCCCAGCCTGTATTCGCATCTCCTTCACATGACTTGCACAAGTGCTCAATCAGACCATTTGTGTCCTTTCTGGCATTCACCACATCCTCATAAACATCACACCAATTCCCTTTCCACAGACAGTTCCATCTTGACTAGTTCCTCCTTTGCCAACATCACTTTAATCTCATTCTCCCATTTCACAATTCTGGAAAAGCAAACCTGTAAAAAGCAATGAGAAACCAGAATTTATATCAGCAAAGCAGAAGCATAGGGTACCTATCACCCAGAAACAGGGGAAAGAAATATAAGAGAAATAGTACAGTCTCCTTAAATGGTGCTAAACACTTTCCAATTAAAATGGTAGAGTTAAACTTCCAAACAAAAGTTCCAAAACTTAATTAAAAAAATTTAAGCACCAATAAAATAATCACCAACTCCAATCCCCCCATGAGAAGATGAGCACAATCTAAAGGCATGAAACTTAAAAAGTGCCTTCCAAGGAAAGTAAGGGAAAACTGCTAGAGCATGGCACATCTCATAGCCTTGCATCAAGTACCCTACAGGGGTATAAAATGGTGACTAAATGAAAAATTCCAGAGTTTTCATTAACATCAGCAAATGTGGAAGAAAACAGTTTAAGTCGTTATCTTCCGACAGCAAGCACTGAGGAGAAAAGGATGAACATACACCATGAGCCACGGTGCTGGTTTTCCCTGCTGCGAGGAGGGGAGAGCTCTGGGCATAGGCTGTGAAACCCAGGGCTGACTGAGACCAGAGAGTACTGCCCGAGGGTGCACAGTGTGTGTCCCACACAGAACCAAGCCCCATTTCCCAGCCAGCTTCACTCAGCGCCCAGCACACCACCTACAGCAGCCTTTGCCAGCCCTGCCACAGATACATACGAAAAATCTGCTTTTGAATTTCAGCTTGGTGGAAACGGAGAAAAAATAAAGGTTCCAGATCAAGAAATCACCCATGCCCAGAACAACAAAGATCTGCACTGACTTACTAAAAGCAAAGGAAAAAGCAAACTATAAGGCATAGGCATCTATAAACACAAACTCATACAGGAAAGGTAAGAAAGTGAAACTGTATCTGAGATAAAGAACTCAGCCCAAAAGAAAACGTAATCAATCTAAGAAGGAAGGATTCCCTTCAAAAGATCTTTGAAATCTCAGAAATTAACAATTGCGAGTTCAAAGCATGGAAAACTTAAGGCAACATAAAAAAATAAGATGGTAGACCTAAAGAAATAATTTGGAGCTAGGCACAGTGGCACATACCTGACATCCGAGTTCTCTGGGAAACTGAGGTAGGATGATTACTAAGTTCAAACTCAGCCTGGGCAGCTTATCTACTGAGCAAGACCTGTCTCAAAATAAACACACACATATGAATGCATGAACGAAAGAATGAATGAGGCTATACCTCAGCAAGAAGGCCCTTTCTGTTCCCAAAACTAGCAAAAAATAGATTAGGAACTAACACAACACTAGAAAACTACTACGTGAAATGGAATCTACAGAAAACTAAAGAAAGATGGCTTAAAATCAATTTAATGACTAGAGGGAATCAAAAACAAACATAGTGAATATAGACAGAAGAGATTCAAGAAATCAAAGCAAAATAAACAACGGCAGAGTTCAAAAACAATCTGAGATATAGAAAACTGGTGTTCTTTCAGCAGAGAACCAAGAGAGTACGCAGAGATGACAACAAAGAAAAATGCTGAAATGAATAAAAAATTGAATGATCACACCAAGTTCCAAAAAAATATGGCCTCCTTCATGTAGCAGTAATATATCTATATTAAGTTCTATGTCAAATATGAAGAATTTTTCAGGCATCTATCTAATTTATAGGGAAGTTGTGTGTAAAGAAGGAAAATATACGGCAACGTGTAATGGTAAATGACAGTGCCTTAAATTTTAACAAAGAAAGTCTTCTATTAAATTTCAATGAAATTAAATTCCGCTTTGTATTCTGAAAGAATTAAAATGTGTTATGTACTTGTATGGACTCCCCCTGATGAATGTAATCATCATGTACTGCAAACAAATACTAGTAAAAATAAACATTGAAAAGGAATACATATTTTATAAATTACATCTAGCCAGTCAGCCATTCTTCCACATGTGAGAACAGAGAGAACACTGAAATGATTGCAGATGGCCCTTAGCTTACAAGGGTTCAACTTATGATTTCTCAACTTGATGATGCTGTGAAAGCGTGGGTATGCAACCACTCTATTTATCACTTTCACGGCATCCTTTAGTAATGTGCATGAAATAGTCAATACTTTATCAAAAAATAACCTTTGTCTGAGATGATTCTACCACACCATAGTCTAGTAGAAGTGTTATGAGCATACGTAATGTAGGTTGTGATGCTTGGTGGGTTAGCATATTTTTAAATTATGATGAGTATATTGTAGCTCCAGTATAAGTGGAGAAGCACTTCTACACCTCAGCATAACTACACAGGGGAATTATTCCTCCCTCCTTTCAGAATTCAAACCTGAAGGAACCCATGTATTCACACTAGAAGAAATTCCACCTTGTAGAAGTGTTCGAGAAAAAGCACGGTCCTTACTGGAATATTGATAGCAGAAATGCAGCAGGCTAGACCTGTTGGCTTCCCTCCTTGAATAATTCTCAAGAATCCCGCATTCCCCTTTCCTCCAGGAGGTGAGCTCCCCCAAGTAGCGTACCCCACTGGGACAAGGCCAACAGTTCTAAGTTATAGTCCTTGTGACAAAGTAGTGAGAAGCCTGAAACCGGACATGAACTGAGTTTTCTGATCCAAACATGGAACTTTTCTATACAAACCCCAAGGTGGTATTTGGGTACTTCTGTTGCTTCTGGGCATGTTCACTTCCCAACCTAAGGCTCCTTCCTCCGGACAGAGGCTGGGCGAAGGCAGAGAGGGAGGCGTGACTAATTTCACTCCTCGAACTCCAACACCAGCCATGATTATTTGTAAATGAAGGCTTTGGAATTTCTTAAAATATTTTATCTGAACTTTACTTCCCAAATATATACATATTGCTCTTACAAGAATAATAAAGGTTATTTTTCTTTGAAACCATGACAGCAGGGAAGAACATTGAATGGTACAGAAAAGTAATCATCGTGGTTTAGGAGAAAGAATAAGTTCCTAAACAGAATGTATGGTGAGGTCCGATTTTATTATTAGATTTTTAAAAATCACAATAGAAACACATACTGCATAGAGACATGGGCCAAGTACTCTGGGTAAATTACCTCAGTACTCAAAATATCATTTGAAGTAGGTGTGAATATCATTCCAATCTTAAGAGAAAATTGAGAATTAGAGAGGAAAACCAATTTGTCCTAGGCCCCATAAAAAGGGAAAAAAAAAGCAACACATACTTTTAAGACCTCAAAGCCCTTATCTTTTACCATTCTGTGGTCCTAGAAATCACATATTAATGTGAAAGACAAAGACAGATTGAAAGAATATACACCAAAATGTTCACAATTTATCCCTAGGTTCTGAGATAACAGATTATTTTTATTCTTTTTTAAATGTCCCTATGTTTATCTATATTTTACAAATTGTCAACAACACATATTCTTTTTGTAACAAGTAAAGTAATAATGTTTATATACTAAGAAAAAAGCCATAAGCATGAATTTGAAGTTCAGGTTAGTGGTAAAGGCAAGCGATACGGATATGTCCATTATATATATGATCATCACAAGCTCTCTAAACTGGTGGCCTCCAACATTTTCTGGCACCAGGGACCAGTTTGATGGAAGACAATTTTTCCATGGACAAGGGTGGTGGAGGGAAAGGGACCGGCCCTCCTTGTCCGTGCAGTTCACAGTTGGATTTGCACTCCTATGAGAATCTAATGCAGCTGTGCATCTGACAGGAGGTATCGCTCAGGCAGGAATAAGAGCAACAGGGAGTGGCTGTAAACACAGATGAAGCTTCGCTCCCTCACCTGCTACTCGCTTCCTGCCGTGTTCTCCAGCCACGGGCCAGTACTGGTCTGTGCTGCGGGTGTAGAAGACGCAACACCAGCAGTGTGGAGCTGATAAATGAATGCTTATGGCTACACTCTGCCCACCCATGGATATGGTCTGGATATGGTTATTTTCCCAAAAGATTCATGTGTTGAAGGCATGGTCATCAATAAATTGGTATTAAAAGCATGTGACCTCAAAGAGATAGGAGGTGATTGGGCCATAGGACTCCATCCTTTAAGGGATTAATGTAGTTCTCACATAACTAAGTTCTTCTGCAAGCAGGTTGTTACAAAGCAGAGTCACCTCATGCCACTATTTCTCTTTCTGTTTCCCTACTGTGTTGTATAGAAGCCAGAAACCTCTCACCAGATACTAGCACCATGCATTTGGGACTTCCCAGCTATTGGAACAAAATTGGGAGCCAAATGAACCTCTTGACTTTATAAATTATCCAACCACAGGTGTTTTGTGATAGCAGCACAAAATGGACTATGACACCTTTCCATACAGGTTTGAAGCTGAAACCACTAAAGAGATTCTCTATTAGTTCCCAGCTGCCCCTGGGAGTCATCTAGCTCTGCTCCCAGGCCAGTTTCCATCTCTGATCCTAGCAACTATCTATTCTGAGGAAGAGTACCAAGTTCTTATGGAGGAGAACAGGAGGGGAAGTTTGAATGGCCTCCATCCAATTTTTAAACCGTAAACTGCACGCCCACTTTCAGCTTGGAGACATTTCCTGTGTGTGAACACAATGTGTTCCCTTACTAGCTTTAAAGTCATCCAGAACTGACGCATCCAAGACCAACCTGAAATACTAAAAGAAATAGTCATAAAAGGCAAATGTGACAGGACTTCTCCTAATTTTAGTTCATCTTAGAGAAATCTGACTTGTCGATAATGGAAGAGAGAGAGAGACAGATTCAATGCAGAGCTTTCATCAAGTCTCGGGGCAGCAGCCTGTACAAGGGATCTTAGAGCTTCCCCTTATGCTGTGCGACCAGCAGCCTGGTGAGCAATGTGTCAGGACAAGCAGAGGTCTTCAGCCTCTCGGCCACATCATGCAGTGAAGCATACTTGCTTCGAGCTGAATCTGCGCATGCCCTGGTTGCAGCCTCCCCCAAGCAACACAGCCTGACTCCCAGCACACGTCACCCAACCGCTCCAAAGCTGGAAGGCTGAGGCAGAGACACTTGGCTGAGATGGTGCCGACAGTCCTCTCACTGCTCACTCCAGTGCAAACTCCAGGTGCCAGCTCCTGACACGCTCCTTGGAGGCTGTGGCGGCCCTGGGTTCCCGTCTGTCTCCTACTGCCGTCTTCTCCATCCCTTCCAACTCTGAGGCTGGTCCCAGCTAGCATCTCACCAGCCCTACACAGGACATCTAAGATCTGCTCTGACCAATGCTGAGAGGGTTATTTTACATCTCCAACCATCAACATCCTCCCCAGGCACTCAGGCCCGTCTCCAGCACCACCTGCCACATCAGCCCAATACTTTGCTTCTATTATCAGACCCCAAAATGCCCTATTTAACAAACTGGATCATATGCAAGGAGCAAGAGGGCTCAGCCACCGCCTCGTCCAGGACCTAAAACCTTCTAATGAATGAGTCATTAATGAAAATCTTATAAACATGCCATCTCCCCCATTAGGATATATAAACTCCTCCAGGGCCTTATTCAACTGTATATTGCTTGCGGCACTTAAGGAAGTTGTCAAAGGTAATGAGTTTGGCAGAGAATGTGCTCACATTTTTTTTAAAGGATCCTGTGCTGAGGAATTCTGAGAATCATACCACTCCCATCTCATTCTCCAAAACCCAGGGAGATGGATGAAACTAGAATGTAGATATCTGGTCAAAGCTGCGACTGGCACAGAGCAGGGAGAAAGCCTTCTGGTCTCACTGAATTGAATAGGGCTTCAGGGAGGAGATATAGCCAGCTGGAAACTTTACCAATCCTACTTCCTGCTGAGGAATCCTGGTGGGGGATACATGTGCATGTACATACACATATATACATGCTCTCTCTCTCTCTCTCTACATATATACACACACACACACACACACACACACACACATGCATAAGGCTCAACTACATTTCTGTGTAGGATTTTTTATACACATTCCTCTTTATTAGATGATATGATCATTCAGTCCAATGCTCCATGAAGCTCAGCCCAGAAGACAAGAAAGGGTGTGTTCAAAGCCACTCAGGAATTTAAGCAGGCTCACTCCACAGCCTCACTCCTACTATCTCAGAGAGAACACTGCAGAACGGAATCAAGGATTGTCACCTGGCCACATTTCTTCAAAGACAAGGCTTCCTGGTATGAACAACTTTCTTACCAATCCCATAATCCTCCTACTGACCTGAGAACCCGTAAAAGGATTGAAAGTTTGCATGTGTGTTCTCTGTCTCCTCACACTAATTGAGAGTCTTTGCTTATTTTCTTTCCTGCTGTTATAAGCTGAAGTCTGCTGCCACCAACATATATGCTGAAGTCCCAATTCTCAGTGGCTGTGGATGTGATCATAGGGTAAGCTCTAATCCAGTATCACCGGTGTCCTTAACATAATGAAAGAAACAGGAAAATGCCCTGTGCTGACAGAGGCAGGAGTCAGCACAGTGCAGTTACCAGCCCAGGAACGCTACCAAGGGTCAGTGGTCACCACCAGCAACTAGGAAGGGACAAGGAAGGATCGCGTCTCAAGTCACAGAGAAGCACGGCCCTTCTGACCCCTGACACCCAGCGTTCAGGACTCCAGAGCATGAATCTGGTAATTAATTTATTTAGCAGCCCTAAGGATAAATGACAGCCTGGTCTCCCCTTCAGTGCCCAGGGCAAGACATCTATACTTATCCACCCACTTACCTCTAGCTCTGTTCCCACCTCACCAGATAAGGACAAAGTGTACATCATTTTCTCTTTTACACACACACACACGAAAAGGACCCAGTTTTGCTCTAACATTGGAGACGGTGAAAATGTTAGCATTCCCATGAGCTCTCTGAAAGGAAAAGTTCAAATGATATTCAAAGGCTCCCTCCCTAACTCCTGCTCCCAAATGAGGTGCACCGAAGCTCCACATCTGTCAGGAAGGCAAGAGTATTACAGAATGGAATCAAGGGTTGTTACCTGGCCTAGGTAAAAGGAGGACCTGCAACTTCAAATCCTGGAGAAGGCCACAATCTCGCCAGCCACTGAATAAGGAGGTGGGCGCTGAGACAGGAAGGGGCTGGGAGGATGGACAGTCACACTACCCTGACACGGGCCTGGCATGGCAGCCCCAGTCAGCAGGGACCAGTGCCCTCCTGATGCGCCTTCCATCCAACTGTGACATCCCCCCAGGGCTGGTGCTGATGGGTCAGGGGCCAGCAGAGGGAGGAGGTAGGAATGAAAGGAATAAGCAACCAGGCAAGTGAGAGGGCTGAGCTGGCCACCTGTGACCACCACAGCTCAGTTCACTTGGTGCAAAGAGAAAAGGAGCCACGAAAGCACTAGACCTGAGCACAAGTGTGCTCGACTTTCTTTTTGGGATCTGAAATGTTTTTCTTGTCACATGCTGAGTGGTCGACCTAACAGCCTTAGGAACCACAAGCCCTTGAGTTATTTTCAATCGCTGCCCTGTTGTTGTTGTTTTGTAAACAAAAGTATTCTTCAAAGAGGTCCAAAAGCAAATAAATGTAGATGTATATGTTTTATCTGATTACTACATTAAGGATAGGCATAGTATCTGTTAGAAAACATAGAATCTATTAAAAAGGATATTTAAAAAGAGAGGAACAATAATAAGTGATTTTTTCCTCTAGCATTTAATAAAATAATACATGTTAAGGATCCTTTATTCAAAATGCTTGGGACCAGAAGTGTTGCGGATTTAGGATATTTTTATATTTTGGAATATTTACATACATATAAGAGATATCTAGGGAATAGCACTCAGGACTAACATGAAATTTGTTTGCTTCATATTTATCTTACACACACAGCCTGAAGGTAATTTTATATAATATTTTCAGTGTACCTGCATTTTAACCACGGTCAGTCACACATGAGATCAAGTGTGGAATTTTCCACTCATAGTGTCACATCAGCGCTCAAAAAAGCTTCAGATTCTGGAGCATTTAAGGTTTTAAATTGTGGAGGAATGCTCAGTTCATATTTTAATTTATATACGTTCATGATAATTATTTCCAAATATAAACCACCCATTGTCTGCACTCCTAACTCCTTACAGGCGCACACCTGCCAGCTAATGGGAGCCGGCTCTGGAGGGTGTGGGTTGCACATTTGGGTGTGAATTCTGTGCCCTAATTTTGCTTAAAAGCAACAAATACAGAGATTTTACAATGCTACATAGTTGACCTCTACATTCTCACAAGACTGGCTCTAAGACCTCTCTCTCTTCAAATACCAAAATCTGCACATGTTCAATCCCTTATATAAAAAGATACGCACATACAAGGCCTTGAGTTCAATTCCTAGCATGGAAAGTATAAAAGAAAAATAAATAAAATGAAATATTTTAATTAATAAATAATAAATAAATAAATAAAATATTTGCATGTAACTTACATGCATTCTCTCATCTCTAGATCACTTATAACACCTAATGCACCAGGAACATTTCAGAAACGTGCTTGTTCTACTGCATTGTCTAGGGAATAACAACAGAATTAAGTCTGTACTTGTTCAGTTCAGATGCAATGTTTGCTCAAAGTTTTTTGATCCCGGATTGATTGAATCCATGAATGAGGAACCCCCAGATAGAGGGGGCGACTGTATTTATGAAGGCCTAAGAATAGATCTTCCAGAACAGGCCAAGGTCAAGCATGGGGTGCAGAAACAACATGCCAGCTGAACATGTGTATCTCTAGAAGTTGACTGGGCTGCACTTGGACTGAGCACCAGTACTCCCAAGTCTATGTACCACTTTCAGCCAGGGTGCAGCAGAGATACCTCCCCCACTGCTCCCTTCAACTGCAAATCAAAAAGCTGCAAATCTGCTCACTGGCTTTTTGATCTAGTTACATGAAGCTCCCCAGCTTGGCAAAGGTAAAAGAAAGGTGCTAATTTATGTTTTTTGTTTCCAAAAGATATCCTCCCTTTGGCTGGCAGAGAAACTGTGCTGTTGGCATGCTAAACCTCCCAACCTACATAAGTATTTACCAGCACTGGGGAGGCAACACAACATGCTGCATAGTAATTCAAGAGTCCTTGCCCTAAATTTTTGCATAGGGACAAATGAGGCCTCTTTGTAACTCCTCTAGATCTATTTCAACACATCTAGCTCCTTTTAAGTCTTTCCTCCCAAATTCTCACCCTATTTAGAAATAAATAATAGTGAGCTCCTTACCTACATTTCAGGAGGAGAATGGAAATCCCAACTCAGCTATATATTGTGCTCTAAAGCCCAGGCATGTACAGCTTTGAGAAGGGAATTCTGTGTTGTGCCACACTGGAACACATACAGGTTATGCTAATTATACCATAGGATCCAGCTAATTCCAACCGCTACCACAGCAGTGCTTGGGGAAACCAAATGGGCAAGGGTGGTGTCTATCACAGCTAATGGTGGTTGTACTCACAGACATCCCATGGCATCACAAAAGCAATCTCTAAAGATGATGTTAAAGGAAGTCTGCCCTCTGCAACCTTGAGATTTCGAGTGACCACAGGTCCGGGATGAGCTGTGTGCACTCCTGGAAAGATCAGCCACTAAAGCTATGACCAGCCCAGCTCCAGGAGAAATCACTGTAGGTGGCTCTGCAGAACTACTTCAAACAATTCTCTGACCCAAAAAGCCAAAGGAGAGATTAAACAATCAACATTATTCTTTATTTTACAGGTGCACAGTAATTAGATCTTACGTAAGAAAAACATATGGGTCCACGCTGCTTAGAAATTTTCATCTTCATTAAGAGAATTCTTAGTAAACACAAGATTTCAGGTACAGTGTTTTAAAGCTTATGTAATCAGTTGAGGGCAGCTTTCCAATTCCAACTTGCTTAGATTCAAGGTGGTAATTTCTCATTCTAACCAGCAGAAGCTGGGAAAATAAATCCAACAATTAGAGAAGGAACATGCCTATTTCATACAAGCCTTTCCCACAAGGGGAAAAGACAATAGTCTTTCCCCATGAATATTTTACAATAGCCTTTAATTGAGGAACACCATTGTAACACTGTTCTCCCTTCACCAACCTTGCAGGTGCAGGACTGGAGGTAAAGACAATTATTTCTACTTTCCTCAGGAGTTCCTGAAGTGTGGGCAGTGATTTCCAGAGCAGTTTGACTGGTTTTTTCCCTTTCAGTACAAGGGAGTGAACTCAGGGTCTTTGCACTGAACTACATTCATTCCCCAGTTGATTTTTTTCTTAAAAAATTTTTGAGATAAGATCTTACTGAGTAACTAAGTTGCCAGGCTGGTCATGAACTTGTGATCCTCCTGCCTCAGCCTCCCAATTCCATACTATTGTTTTCCCTAAGACTAGTTGTTGAAATCCTGCTCAGTCTCTATTTGTCCTAATTCCACACAACCAGAAGTTTGGTGGCTACAAAGAGATCATAACGGATTCTAGAACTACCAATAAAGGGCCCACAGGCTACCTGGACAGTTAGGGTCATTATTTGGAGAAACACAGGTTCTCCTAAAGGGTAACTTTGCAGATGAATTAGAATCTGCCATCACACACGGAGCTCACTAAGGGAGTGTGGCTGGTTGGCTGGCTGGCTGGAGATGACAAATGAATACACACAAACAGAAGGTAAGTGATGGACTCCAGGGATTTGAACCAGACTCTCACGATGGCACAGCAACGAGCTTCTGGGACTTGGCCCTTTGGCCATACCCGAGCAATGCAACAGTTATGCTACTGCCTGCATGAATGGATTGATAGCCGTACCCTGTCTCCAGAATTTTCAGACAGTTCATGGGAAAGATTTGAAAGAAACAAATGCTAAGGAGATAAGTCTTCCTCAATTTATTCAGCACTGTCGTTAAAGACATTGCCGAGGAACTTGAAAACACCACCTGGGGTGTCACACACTTGGGGAAGACAGTCCTAAAGAAGACTGACAGGGTATTTGTGGAGGAAATCGTGAAGGCAAGGAGAAGCGTAGGCTTACACCTGTTCCCCGAGCCCATTTTTAAAAAGTAGGTATGGTAGCAACCTGCATTACCTTTTGCTTTTAAATATTTTCAATGTATCTTGAGTGGAAGGGACAGGTGTGACTTTTAAATCCAGAGAAATTCTAATGACAAAATCACATACCTCAGATGGTGACATAGCTATTCCGATTGGAAGAGGGCTGTCCTGTCACGTGAGCAACAGCCGGGCAGGTTCCCACCATTCCTATTACAGAAGTGAACCTGGGGGTGGGGGTGGGGTGCTCAGGTGGCAACGGCTTCTCTCTACAGAGTGACAAAGAAGAACTGAAATAAAGAAGTTGGCAGTCACCCACTGGGGAGATTCTGCCTGTATCCAGGGAGTGTTTCCCTCTCTGCACTGTCATCAGAAAGCCGGGGTGAAGCTAGGTGGACTCACTCCATGGCTGTAGCCACAGGAGATCTGGTGCTACAGACCTTGCTCCTTCCCCAGGAAAGCGCCCGTCGAGAACAAGGCTTGGAGACTGGGGTCCTCTGAGGGGGAGGCGCACGCTCTCTCTAGAAGCCCACAGCATTCAAGACAGCTCTAAAACCTTATGTCACACATCCACTGCCACCTGATTTGCCATGCAGAGCCCAGTTCATTCCCTTTCCTTCCCAAGGACAGGTCTGAACAGGCCGGGGCAGAGTGGCTGCTTCTAAAACCCCCGGCGAAGGGCAGTGGTGTGCAGAAGCTGTGCTCCCAAATGCACACGACGAGCCCTCCGCAGTGAGGCTGGGGCACGTCATGGGAAGCAATAGCTCCTTTGTTCAGCTCCTGGGAAGTAAAACTAGACCAACATGGGGGACATATTTGCAAACATGCTTGCTGAGGCCCGCTTACTCCCGCAAGAGGCCTCAAGGTGAAGGCAATGGATGATCATGAGACCTGAGCCCTTCTGAGCAGCCAGAGCTGAGCCCCAGGTCGCATGTCAGAAACCAGGCTGCCTGCAGGGCAGCAGATGCCCACAGCATATGGTCCTTGGTCCTCCCACTCCGGACAGCTCAGGCCTTCCTGAAGTGGTCACTCAGACTTCAATCTAGTAAAGGAGAGCAAGCTACCAGGGCCTGGATCATCAATTTAGGAAACCCAAGCACAATGTCCCAAATCCTTAGGTCCCTGAGAGGGACTTCTGTTGGTTCGTGAGCAGGGTTATACCATTACAGTGAAAGCAGCTGCTGAATATTGAGGCCTGTGAGAAGTACTGTCTCCTGCCAATTTATTTAAACCTTTCAACCACCCCTTAAGCGAGGCTCTATTGTTATGCCCATTTTTCAGAAGAGGACACTGAGGCTCCAGCAAGCCAAGTCAGCAGGAGATGGTAAGTAGCAGGTTCAAGATCAAACCCAGGAGAGGGACTTCCTCCAAGATGGCCGCCCAGAAGACACCGTGACCGGGAGGCTCCCTGAATATACCATCAAAATGCCAGAATATAAACTAATATAATAACAGAGAGAAGGAAAAAAGAGGGAGATGGGTCCTCTGGACCCAAGAAGAATCTAAAACGAGAACTGTAGCCCACGGAAAGAGTAAAAGAATGAAATAAACA